>JAKVIS010001038.1:0-42280 GCA_033119425.1 Bufotes viridis
ATTATCAGTGCTAGAGGAAACGAATGACTGGAGTTTTCCTTTAAGCCACTTACACACCGACATATGTCGCTGAATCAGTCATTCAGGCGGAAGATAAATACTTCGGATGATTAGAAGTAAAATGTTAGGTAACATCCGTGTGACTGCCACAATTATTCCCTTCTTCAACAGGGGAACATAGGACGCTCGAGGACCAGAAGATGGGGGGCATAGTCTAATAAAGGGATTGCCCAGGATTAGAAAATCATGGCCAATCTCATCCTGAAACACCGCCAAACCTGTCCGTGGGCGGTGTCTGGTACTGCAGCTCAGCTGCATCAAACTGGGCTGAACTGTAATACCACTTACAACCTGTGAACAGGTGTGGTACTATTTCTAGAGGAAAACAAACATGTCCCTCTTTCCATGCCTAGACAACCCCTTTAAACGCAGTAGAAACCTCTGCTAAGCACAAACCAGCCTTCTGAGTTCTACACGTAAGCCGTAATGTCCTTCCTATTCAGCTGCAGCTTCTATGTGTGTCAACTCAATCTGTCTTATCTGTATGTTGTCGGCTCCTGTGTGGACGATTTGATGAAATTCGGCAACCTCTGCCTGGCACGATTGGTCCTCAATAGTATGTTCAATATGTTGGATACTGGACTCATCCAAGAGTTGTGCCTCCACCTCTTCCATGTGTATCTGATTAACATGTTCAACGTGGACTTCCTCAACGTGAACCTCAGTTCCTGGGTCTATCTGAAGATGCTCAACCTCTATGTGACCCATATGAACCTGCGTCTGGAGATCCAGTATGTGGGCACCTTTCACTTGGTTCACTTCTAGAAGATCCTGGTGCAAGTGACCAACGATTAGTTGAGGTGGATCAACTTGAACTTGAATGACTTGATCTACTGGCACCACGTGGACTTGTTCCACCTGCCCCACAAATGCCATCGAGGATACTGCCTCGGTTTCGGTTTGCTCGGAGGGAAGGATGACCTCAGTCACTATTCTCTCAGCGATGTTGTGAGTGTCACGGAGATGTTTCCGTAGCTCGCTGCCTTGCATGAACCACATGTCCCACAGCGTGCAATGGTTGGGTTTGTCGCCAGTGTGAAGAACTAGGTGGTCTTTAAACTGGTCCCAGCAATTAAAGACGCTATCGCAAACCTAGAAACAAGGCAGAAATGCACAGATGATTCATGTGTTTTAATGCAGGTATGGTCACACTGTGACCCCCGTAGCTATATACATACCTATGTTAACACATTTTGAAAGAATGAATGACTTTTCGTCAACAGTATGTTCACTGAACTATAATGTGATGGCCTGCAGTTAGAAGGGTGGTTCAGGGTTTTGTAAGTAGAGATGTCCCGAACTGCGAGCAGTTCCCTGCGAAGATTCGCCCTGCATTCTTACATTCAGCTTACCTTCCTACCAAAGCCAGGCATAGTAAATTCAATCTAAAGCTACAATGTTAAAGCAGGGAGAGTATTACCTAGTGTCCTCTGTCCACCCCAACCCTCAAACCAAAAAAAAGTCCTTTCTGAAAATGATATATCATTAATAATCATTTTCTTTTACATTTAACTTAAACCACTCAATTCATGCCAAAAGCCAGGTATGTGCAGGCTGACTATCTATCCATAAGACAGGGCGTCAGCATACCTTACAATGACAATCATGAGCTTTCAAACATAAGTTCTCAATCCAAAAGGAGAGAAATTGGTTAGCATTGGTTGGCTATCTAGAGGGGCCTGGACCCTAGACCATTATCATTAGGGCGACAAAAATTGTAATTTTATATGCCAGCCTAACTCTCTCTCACTGCCTAAGAGAGCTGCATAAACATTTCCCAACATTTAAATCTCATTTGCATACACATGACCAAGAAATGCTAATGAGCAATATAGCAGTATCTGCCTTGTTTGTAAACTGAAACACGATTTGCATAGCTTTCCCATAGTCCCATGGTATGCAAATGAGTTTATATGACAAAACAGAATAGAAAGATTATAAAGTTAGTCTTTAAAAATTGCAAAATCAAAAAAAAACTGTGCAGCCTTCCTAATCATTGAGATGAGAGCTAGGTGGCATATAAAAAAAAAAAAAAAAAAATGTTGTCACCCTAATGATAATCATCTATGTGCACAGGTCCCCCTAGATACCGAACACTAAACAGACAATTTCCCTTCTGGGAAAACTGGTTAAAACCCAGGCTGCCTTGCTAAGGTATGCTGATGATCTGTCTGTCTGATGGATTGTTGGTCCTGCATATACCTGGTGCTTGGCAGCCATAGGGGAGAACTGATCTGTGTTGTACATTAAATGTTTTATGTAATAATAATAAGATTTTATGATAGGCAGGCTAGGGTAAATGTCTGTAAGTCTGTCTTTGTCTGTTTTATAAAATACAAAGTGACATTAGTTTTTTTAGTCAGCTACCTTACTGTATGTTTGATTGAGTATTATACCTTAACCACTTGCCGCCACGCTAACGCCGATGGGCGTCAGCGCGGCGGCTCTCTCAGTTCTCACTGCCGCCTATCGGCGTCATCTCGTGAGACCCGAGATTTCACATGAACGCGCGCGCGTTCATGTGATCGGAGCCGGGACAACTGAAACTACAGCCTGCCAGCGCTGATCATGCGCTGGCAGGCTGTAGATGCGGAAAAAAACGCATTTAAATCGCATATCAGACGCTGTTTTTTAAACAGCGTCTGATATGCCTGCTGTCTGCTCGTCTGGTGGTCCCTTTGTTTGGGACCACCAGAGGAAACTATAGGAAAAGTGCACCAATCACTACACACACACCCCCTCCACCCCCATCACTGATTAACCCCTGATCACCCATGTCACCCCTGATCACCCCTGTCACCCCTGTCACTAATCACCCCCTACAGGCTCATTCAGACGTCCGTATGTGTTTATGGATCCATGGATCTGCGGATCCATGGATCTGCGGATCCGCGAAAATACGGACACCGGCAATGCGCTTTCCGCATTTTGCAGATCCGCACAGAACTATATAGAAAATGCTTTTTCTTGTCCGCAATTGCGGACAAGAATAGGACATGTTCTATATTTTTGCGGAACGGAAGTGCAGACTCGGAAGCGCGGATCCGTAATTCCGATCCGAGCGGGACAAAGTCTGTCCCCATAGAAATGAATAGGTCCGCACTCCGTTCCGCAAACAGAATTTCTGGATGTGTGAATGGGGCATAAGGGTCCCGTTATCACCGCCAGTTAGTTAGCTACTTGTTAGTTAGCTAGCGCCCACCGCACCGCACCGCAGTCACTATTTGGCAGAGATTTTTTCATCCACATTGACCGATGCGAATGAAAAATCTGTGCCGTCTCATTTATTTTTTTTTTTCAGCGCAGCGGCTGAACGGAAAAATCTTCATTACCCGTATGCTCAATATAAGGAGAATCGCAGAAACTCCTAATGCTGGCCATACGTGTAATGATTATGGAGACCCCTAAAATGCCAGGACAGTATAAATACCCCACATGTGACCCCATTTTAGAAAGAAGACACCCCAAGGTATTCCGTGAGGGGTATGGTGAGTTCATGTAAAATTTTATTTTTGTCACAAGTTAGTGGAATATGAGACTTTGTAAAAAAAAATATATATATATATATATATATATATATCAATTTCCGCTAACTTGTGTCAAAAATTTTTTTTCTGTGAACTCGCCATACCCCTCACAGAATACCTTAGGGTGTCTTCTTTCCACAATGGGGTCACATGTGGGTATTTATACTGCCCTGGCATTTTAGGGGTGCTAAAGTGTGAGAATCCAAATGCGTAAAAATGGCCTGTGAAATCCTAAAGGTACTCATGGGAATTTAGGCCCTTTGCATCTTGGCTGCAAAAGTGTCACACATGGGTATCGCCGCACTCAGGAGAAGTAGGGCAATGTGCTTGGGGTGTATTTTACATATACTCATACTGGGTGTGAGAAACATCTCTGTAAATGACAACTTTTAAAAAATTTTATTCAAAGTTGGCAATTTACAGAGATATTTCTCTCACCCAGCATGGGTATATGTAAAAATACACCCCAAAACACATTGCCCTACCTCTCCTGAGTACGGCGATACCACATGAGTGACACTTTTTGCAGCCAAGATGCGCAAAGGGCCCAAATTCCAATGAGTACCTTTAGGAGGGCATTTTTACGCATTTTTCTTCTCACGCTTTAGGGCCCCTAAAATGCCAGGGCAGTATAAATACCCCACATGTGACCCCATTTTGGAAAGAAGACACCCCAAGGTATTCGCTGAGGGGCATAATGAGTCCATGAAAATTAAACTTTTTGTCAAAAGTTAGCGGAAAGGGAGACTTTGTGAGAAAAACAATAAAAATCAATTTCCACTCAACTTGTGCCAAAAATTTTTTCTATGAACTCGCCATGCCCCTCATGGAATACCTTGGGGTGTCTTCTTTCCAAAATGGGGTCACATGTGGGTGTTTATACTGCCCTGGCATTTTAGGGGCCCTAAAGCATGAGAAGAAAATGCGTAAAATGCCCTCCTAAAGGTACTCATTAGTTTGGGCCCTTTGCGCATCTTGGCTGCAAAAAGTGTCACTCATGTGGTACGCCAGTACTCAGGAGAAGTAGCAATGTGTTTGGGGTGTATTTTACATATACCCATGCTGGGTGAGAGAAATATCTCTGTAAACTGACAACTTTGTATAAAAAAATTTAAAAAGTTGTCGTTTACAGCGATATTTCTCACACACAGTATGGGTATATGTAAAAATACACCCCAAAACACATTGCCCTACTTCTCCTGAGTACGGCGATACCACATGAGTGACACTTTTGCAGCCAAGATGCGCAAAGGGGCCCTAAAACCAATGAGTACCTTTAGGATTTCACAGGGCATTTTTACGCATTTGGATTCTCACGCTTTAGGTTCCCTAAAATGCCAGGGCAGTATAAATACCCCACATGTGACCCCATTTTGGAAAGAAGACACCCCAAGGTATTCCGTGAGGGGCATGGCGAGTTCACAGAATTTTTTTTTTTGGCACAAGTTAGCGGAAATTGATATATTTTTATTTTTTTATTTTGTTTTTTACAAAGTCTCATATTCCACTAACTTGTGACAAAAATAAAATTTTACATGAACTCACCATACCCTCACGGAATACCTTGGGGTGTCTTCGTTCTAAAATGGGGTCACATGTGGGTATTTATACTGTCCTGGCATTTTAGGGGCCCCTAAAGGGTGAGAAGAAGTCTGGAATCCAAATGCGTAAAAATGCCCTGTGAAATTTAAAGGTACTCATTGAATTAGGCCCCTTTGCATCTTGGCTGCAAAAGTGTCACACATGGTATCGCTGTACTCAGGAGAGTAGGCAATGTGTTTTGGGGTGTATTTTTATATATACCTCAGCTGGTGTGAGAAATATCTCTGTAAACAACAATTTTTAAATTTTTTATACAAAGTTGTCAGTTTACAGAGATATTTCTCTCACCCAACATGGGTATATGTAAAAATACACCCCAAAACACATTGCCCCACTTCTCCTGAGTACGGCGATACCACATGAGTGACACTTTTTGCAGCCTGGGTGCGCAAAGGGGCCCTAAAACCAATGAGTACCTTTAGCTTTTACATGGCGGCTCACAATTTAGCCCCGCCCAAAATGCCAGAACAGTACAAACACCCCACAAATGACCCCATTTCGGAAAGTAGACACCCCAAGGTATTCACTGAGGGGCATAATGAGCCCGTATGAGATTTTTTTTTTTTTGCCAGAAGTTAGCAGAAATGGAAACTTTATTATTATTTTTTTTCCTCAGAAAGTGTCATTTTCCGCTAACTTGTGAAAAAAATGAAATGATACATGAACTCACCAAGCCCCTCCGCGAATACTTTGGGGTGTCTTCTTTCTAAAATGGTGTCATTTGGGGGTATTTATACTATCCTGGCATTCTAGCACCTGAAGAAACATGACAGGCGCTCAGAAAGTCAGAGCTGCTTCAAAATGCCGAAATTCACTTTTTTGCACCATAGTTTGTAAACGCTTATAACTTTTACCCAAACCAATAAATATACACTTATTGGACTTTTTTTATCAAAGACATGTAGAACAATACATTTAGAGAAAAATTTATATAGAAATGTAGTTTTTTTAAAAAATTTTACAACAGAAAGTGAAAATGTCATTTTTTTGCAAAAATGTCGTTAAATTTTTATTAATAGCAAAAGTAAAAATGTCAGCAACAATGAAATACCACCAAATGAAAGCTCTATTAGTGAGAAGAAAAGGAGGTAAAATTCATTTGGGTGGTAACTTGTATGACGGAGCAATAAACGGTGAAAGTAGTGTAGTGCGGAATTGTAAAAAAGGGCCTGGTCACTAGGGGGGTATAAACCTGTGGTCTTCAAGTGGTTAAAGGGACAGGCTGTTTTACCCTATAGAAATATAGTCCTATATTAGGATCCTTGATCTCAGAAAAACTATACTATTATCATCAAACACTGTCTTTGCATAATGTCTATAAAACGTTTTTATTCATAATTGTTGTCCTTTATAAAACAGACAAAGACAAAATTATTATGTTGGTTTGTCAAAGCCAACATATTGTTATTCGATTATTTCAGCTTATTATTATTATTATTATTATTATTCTCCGCCCCCGTTTTTCTAAACGCTACTCCTACAGTTTTTGTGCTACAGACCCCAAACTTTCCACACTTTTCGGCCTATAGCGAAGTACGTTGCTTGTGCTTTATTAGCGATCCCACCCTCGGGGCCCTGGGGCAAGCCCCGAACACCCACTTTTTCCTTTTTACTTTGACAGGGAAAATTTTCAAATCGCTCCCACTCGCACAATTTTGAAGCTACGCTCCCCAAACTTGGATCACATATTGTTGGTGTCAACCCGAATAAATGGGTAAATTTGAGGGGACACCCCAAAGTGGGCGGAGCTACCAACAGCCAATGAAAATTTAGCAAATTTCTATACGCTACTCCTCCCACAGTTTTAGGATTACCAAACTTTGCACACTTGTTCGGCACATACCCGAATAGGTTGCTTGTGCTTTTTAACCGATCCCACCCTCCGGGCCCCTGGGGCGGGCCCCGAAGATCCCATTTTTCCCATAGACTTTCATTGGAAAAATGTAAACTTTGTCACTCAAACAGCTTTAGAGTTAAAGTCACCAAACTTGGGTCACTTAGTCATGGGGTCAACCTGAAAATTTATGTCACATTTTGGGGACATTAAAAAGTGGGCGGAGCTACAACCAATCAGATTTTCCCTATTGACTTCAATAGGAAAACTTTAAAAAGCTGCCATTCTCACAGCATTTAAACGAGAATACCCAAACTTGGCACCGTGGGTCATTGGGTGACTGGGGTCAAAATTTTATAAGTGGGTGGAGTCTAAATCGGCCAATCAAATTTCAGCAATTGGTTTAAATGGGAAAATTTTAAACTGCCGCTGCTCGTAGACGGTTATTGGCACAGTCTTCAAACTTGGCACAGTTGGTCATTGGAGGACTGGGATTAGAATTCTGAAAAGTGGGCGGGGCCAAAATCAACCAATCAGATTTCTTTGAGTGTGAAAATGTGAAAATTTGAAAAATTTTAACTTCCAAAAATGCTGCAATTCTCAAATTTTTATGTCAGGGGCTTCAAATTTCAGAAATCAGGTGGTAGGTTATGTCCAATTCAAAATTCGGAAAAAGTGGGCGGGGCAAACTACAACCAATCAGATTTTCCCTATTGACTTCAATGGGAAAACTTTAAAAAGCTGCCATTTTCACAGTATTTAAAATGAGAATACCCAAACTTGGCACCGTGGGTCATTGGGGTCAAAATTGTTAAAAGTGGGCGGAGTCTATATCAGCCAATCAAATTTTAGCAATTGGTTTAAATGGGAAAATGTAAAACTGCCGCAGCTCCTAGCCTGTTATTGGCACAGACTTCAAGCTTGGCACAATTGGTCACTTGAGGACTGGCATTAAAATTCAAGAAAGTAGGTGGAGCCACAAACAGCCAATCATATTCCAAGCCAACATCCTGTGGTTTCTTCAGAAACAGCACTTTCTAGTTATTATTGTTGTTTGTATTATTACATAAAACATCCAATTACCAACACAGAACAGTTCTCCCCTATGGCCGCCGAGCACCAGGTATATGCTGGACCAACAATCCATCAGACAGACAGGTCATCAGCATACCTTAGCAAGGCAGCCTGGGTTTTAAACCAGTTTTTCCAAAAGGAAAATTGTCTATTTAGGGTTAGGTATCTAGGGGGACCTAGCGCATAGATGATCATCATTAGGTGACAACATTTTTTTATTTATTTTTAATATGCCACCTAGCTCTCATCTCAATGATTAGGAAGGCTGCATAGTTTTTTTTTTATTTTGCAATTGTTTAAAGACTAATTTTATAATCTTTCTATTCTGTTTTGTCATATAAACTCATTTGCATAACATGGGACAGCTATGCAAATTGTGTTTCAGTTTACAAACAAGGCAGATACTGCTATATTGCTCATTAGCATTTCTTGGCCATGTGTATGCAAATGAGTTTTAACATACAGTAAGGTAGCTGACTAAAAAAACTGATCTTTGTATTTTATAAAACAGACAAAGACAGACTTACAGACATTTACCCTAGCCTGCCTATCATAAAATCTTATTATTATTTGTATTATTACATAAAACATTTAATGGACAACACAGAACAGTTCTCCCTATGGCCGCTAAGCACCAGGTATATGCAGGACCAACAATCCATCAGACAGACAGATCATCAGCATACCTTAGCAAGGCAGCCTGAGTATTAACCAGTTTTCCCAGAAGGGAAATTTCCCAGAAGGGAAATTGTCTGTTTAGTGTTCGGTATCTAGGGGACCTGTGCACATAGATGATTATCATTAGGGTGACAACATTTTTTTTTTTTTTTTTTTTATATGCCACCTAGCTCCTCATCTCAATGATTAGGAAGGCTGCACAGTTTTTTTTTGATTTTGCAATTTTTTAAAGACTAACTTTTTAATCTTTCTATTCTGTTTTGTCATATAAACTCATTTGCATAACATGGGACTATGGGAAAGCTATGCAAATCGTGTTTCAGTTTACAAACAAGGCAGATACTGCTATATTGCTCATTAGCATTTCTTGGTCATGTGTATGCAAATGAGATTTAAATGTTGGGAAATGTTTATGCAGCTCTCTTAGGCAGTGAGAGAGGAGTTAGGCTGGCATATAAAATTACAATTTTTGTCGCCCTAATGATAATGGTCTAGGGTCCAGGCCCCTCTAGATAGCCAACCAAGGCTAAGCAATTTCTCTCCTTTTGGATTGAGAACTTATGTTTGTCTAAATTGCTCAAACCTGTCATTGTAGGGTATGCTGACACCCTGTTTTATGGATAGATAGTCAACCTGCACATACCTGGCTTTTGACATGGTGTAGAGTGATTTTTTTTATTTTACAAGTAATTAAAATATGTTAAATAACTAAATTAGCATTTAAAAGTAGGTTAGAAAATTAAATGTTAGGGTAGATTTAGATGTCATAAAATAGGTTAGCTAGAATGAGTCACTGTGGGTTTTAATATTTGCCTGCCAATAGAGGTCTATTGCGGTGTCGCCCTGTTCGCCTGTTCCCGAACATTTGAGTAAGTTCGGGTTCTTGTTCGCGAACAGAAAATTTTATGTTCTCGACATCTCTATTTGTAAGTGATGACCTATCCTCAGGATAGAACATCACCAGCTGATCCGACACTCCACACCCAGTCTGATCAGCTGGTCTGTGTAGCTCCAGTGTTGGAAAACAGCGCCAAAGCTACAGAGCACCAGCAATACCGCAGCAGCAGGAGCTCGCTACTACAGCACTAGCATTGTAGTAATGAGCTCCCACCACTATGTCAATGGTGCTGTGTAGCTCTGGCGTTCCACCACTATGTTATTGGTGCTGTGTAGCTCTGGCGTTGATCAGCTGGGGTGTGGAGTATCAGACCCCCGCCGATCAGCTAGCGATGTCCTATCCTGAGGATAGTCCATCAATGATAAACCCTGGACAACCCCTGTCACTTTAAACATGTTGCGCTATCTGCAGGCAGCATATTACAGAGCACGAGGAGCTGAGCAGATTAATGTGATTATATATGAGAAAACATTCATCATTTATTTACCCCTTTTATTGCCATGGGGTTTTTGGACATATTGCACTCCTGGTCGCCAGTAAAGCTTTTACACTTTTTGATATGTACAAATAAACCCCTCAGCACTTTATACACACAGACACTTTCTTGCAATGTTATCGTCAGAATGGAATTGTTCATAAAAATTATATAAAAGTTGATATTAGTGGCTAAAAGTGTGACCCAAGCAGAAAGTTATATGCACCACAATGCCTAAAAATAAAAGATCAGCATGGGCAGAGTTTATGTATACATCTTCATAAAATCACAAGAACTGAAAAGACTAAAAATCTGGATTCAAGCCGGATAGGTTTAAAAAAGTGATAAACTATAAAATACCCTGAAAAGTAAGTGCACCCCTAAACCCTAAGTATTTCCTGCAAGTAGACCACCTTCAAGTAGTTGTGACAAGCAAGCAAAATTATGTAAAAAGCATAAAAATTACCAGTAGTGCACCTAAAATTCACATCTAAACAGAGGTTTACTCACAAAATAATGTAAAAATAATATATCAAGGTGTACATGGATCAATAGCAGATTGTGCTCTCAAAAACACTGAAACGGGGGCACGGGCGTAGGAAGCGGGGGGGACGGGGGGTCGGATCCCCCCCCAGGAAATAATGCGGGATGGACAGGTATGCAAAAATCCCCCCCAGCTTTCGCAGGGCAATGTGTGCGGCGGTGGCGGGGCACAGGGAGATGAACGCTTCCATTGTGGAAACGTTCATCTCCATAGTCATCTGTATCGCCGTCCTCAGGACAGCGATACAGATGGCTGTGCTGCAGAGCAGGAGAGGGAGAGGCGTCTCCCTTCCCTGCTCCTCTGATAGGCTGCCGGCACTAGGCCTGCAGCCTATCAGATGTTGGTACAGGGGGTGCGATGACGTCATCGCGTCGTCTGTGAGCCGTACAGGGGGGGGGGGGGCGGGGAGATATGTGGGTGTGGCTTGAGGGTGGGCGGGGACACAGGGGCCCCATAAGTGCTGTCCCCCCCAGATTTTTGGGGCTTCCTACGCCCATGAACGGGGGCCATGCAATATTTGCCTGTCATTCACAAATCTGTTTGACTATGAATTCTTTCTCCTGATTTTGTTACTATGAATGTGTTCTACTCATCAGCTGTTGCCCACTGACTCCAAACTTGAGGCGCTGCCCTCTGTCTGTGGCAATCTATAGGATCCACTACCCAGACAGTCCCCGAGTAATGTGGCAGCTAAGTCTAGAGTCACATCTCCATCAGGTACATCCAGCAGTCTGTTCTAGCAGGGCAGCTGGATACCACCGGGTCTCCATCTTGGCATCTGACGGTAAACCGGGATAAATGCCAACTTTCTGCCAATACCGCTGCAAGCATACCTCAGCTGGAACAGACTACCGGGTTTACCTGCCCGAAGGTGTGAACGCAGCCTAAGGTCGCTTTCAGACAGGAGTAAGAGTCCATTCACACGTCTGTGGTGTGTTGAGGATCCGCAACACACCCGGCCGGAACCCCCCATAGAAATGCCTATTCTTTTCCGCAAGCTGCGGACAGGAATAGGACATGTTCTATCTTTTGCAGAGCCACGGACCGGAAGTTCGGGGCCACGCTCCAAAAATGCGGAAGCGGAGAGCACATAATGTGCTCTCCGCTTCACGTCCAGCCCCATTGAGAATGAATGGGTCCGCACTAGTGTTGAGCGAACAGTTCGAGCATCGTTCGGGTTCGTACCGAATTTTGGGGTGTCCGGGACCCGGACCCGAACCCGGACATTTTCAAAAAAGTTCGGGTTCGGGTTCGTCGTTCGGCATGTATTTTGGCGCATTTTGAAAGGCTGCAAAGCAGCCAATCAACATGCATCATACTACTTGCCCTAAGATGCCATCACAGCCATGCCTACTATTGGCAAGGCTGTGATTGGCCAAGTGCAGCATGTGACTCAGCCTCTTTATAAGCTTGTGCGCACGTCGGGACGTGCTCACTCCCGATGTGAATAGAACAGGGATAGACGCAGCTGATGCTAGGGGCGAGAATAGGCAGGGATAATTGAATAACTGGAAGCAAATTTCTCTCCTCCACCTGTGATTCATCTGAACAACTGCAGCTGAGCTGCTTTTTGATAGGGATTGGCTATTTTTAGAGTGGCCAGAGTGATTTTTCCATCCACATGTACCTGGGCTGACCGCCGGCCGCCATTTTGCGACTTGTAGTGCTGCAGCAGAAGCTGCCACAGTGTGCATTCCAAAGCTCCAAACAAGTCAGACATCTACACCTGGGATTCAGACCAATAGCGATTTAGCAGCACAGTCCAAGGCTATTTTTTTAAAGGTTGTGCAGACCATTTTGTGGCACATGTTACTGGGCTGATAGGCGGCGGCCATCTTGGGACTAGTGCTGCAGCACAATCTCTCCCAACGTCCATTAATCACTTGTAATAGTGGTCTGTGCCATAGAAATCCTACATCAGGGACTTGGGTGTGCTTGTGTCACCCCTACTAATACCAGTCCACCTGTAATCCATACAGTGAAAAGCCATAAAGTATTCCAGTGAGGGAATTTTTTTTTATTTAAAAAGGCCAAGTTAGTTTATCTGGCGTTCAATATACTAGATACAGTTAGGCCTGCGTTTCATACATCTGGAATTAGCAAATTAATGTGCTGGGGTTGGGAAAACATATATGTACCCATACTAGAATCTGTCAAAGAAAGCGGTACTCACATATAACAGTCATTCCATCTGTAATCCATACAGTCAAAAGACTGAAAGTATTCCAGTGAGGGAATTTTTTTTATTTAAAAAGGCCAAGTTAGTTTATCTGGCGTTCAATATACTAGATACAGTTAGGCCTGCGTTTCATACATCTGGAATTAGCAAATTAATGTGCTGGGGTTGGGAAAACATATATGTACCCATACTAGAATCTGTCAAAGAAAGCGGTACTCACATATAACAGTCATTCCATCTGTAATCCATACAGTCAAAAGACTGAAAGTATTCCAGTGAGGGAATTTTTTTTATTTAAAAAAGGCCAAGTTAGTTTATCTGGCGTTCAATATACTAGATACAGTTAGGCCTGCGTTTCATACATCTGGAATTAGCAAATTAATGTGCTGGGGTTGGGAAAACATATATGTACCCATACTAGAATCTGTCAAAGAAAGCGGTACTCACATATAACAGTCATTCCATCTGTAATCCATACAGTCAAAAGACTGAAAGTATTCCAGTGAGGGAATTTTTTTATTTAAAAAAGGCCAAGTTAGTTTATCTGGCGTTCAATATACTAGATACAGTTAGGCCTGCGTTTCATACATCTGGAATTAGCAAATTAATGTGCTGGGGTTGGGAAAACATATATGTACCCATACTAGAATCTGTCAAAGAAAGCGGTACTCACATATAACAGTCATTCCATCTGTAATCCATACAGTCAAAAGACTGAAAGTATTCCAGTGAGGGAATTTTTTATTTAAAAAAGGCCAAGTTAGTTTATCTGGCGTTCAATATACTAGATACAGTTAGGCCTGCGTTTCATACATCTGGAATTAGCAAATTAATGTGCTGGGGTTGGGAAAACATATATGTACCCATACTAGAATCTGTCAAAGAAAGCGGTACTCACATATAACAGTCATTCCATCTGTAATCCATACAGTCAAAAGACTGAAAGTATTCCAGTGAGGGAATTTTTTTATTTAAAAAAGGCCAAGTTAGTTTATCTGGCGTTCAATATACTAGATACAGTTAGGCCTGCGTTTCATACATCTGGAATTAGCAAATTAATGTGCTGGGGTTGGGAAAACATATATGTACCCATACTAGAATCTGTCAAAGAAAGCGGTACTCACATATAACAGTCATTCCATCTGTAATCCATACAGTCAAAAGACTGAAAGTATTCCAGTGAGGGAATTTTTTTATTTAAAAAGGCCAAGTTAGTTTATCTGGCGTTCAATATACTAGATACAGTTAGGCCTGCGTTTCATACATCTGGAATTAGCAAATTAATGTGCTGGGGTTGGGAAAACATATATGTACCCATACTAGAATCTGTCAAAGAAAGCGGTACTCACATATAACAGTCATTCCATCTGTAATCCATACAGTCAAAAGACTGAAAGTATTCCAGTGAGGGAATTTTTTTTATTTAAAAAGGCCAAGTTAGTTTATCTGGCGTTCAATATACTAGATACAGTTAGGCCTGCGTTTCATACATCTGGAATTAGCAAATTAATGTGCTGGGGTTGGGAAAACATATATGTACCCATACTAGAATCTGTCAAAGAAAGCGGTACTCACATATAACAGTCATTCCATCTGTAATCCATACAGTCAAAAGACTGAAAGTATTCCAGTGAGGGAATTTTTTTATTTAAAAAAGGCCAAGTTAGTTTATCTGGCGTTCAATATACTAGATACAGTTAGGCCTGCGTTTCATACATCTGGAATTAGCAAATTAATGTGCTGGGGTTGGGAAAACATATATGTACCCATACTAGAATCTGTCAAAGAAAGCGGTACTCACATATAACAGTCATTCCATCTGTAATCCATACAGTCAAAAGACTGAAAGTATTCCAGTGAGGGGATTTTGCTTATAAAAATAATATATTTCATTGTGGTGCGAGTTGAATCGCAACAATGAAGAAAAAATACTATTAAGGGACGAGGGCGCGGTCGTGGTGGTGTCCGTGGAGCCTCTGTTGCTGGTAGAGGACGTGGCCGTTCGGCTAGGCGCACACAGTAGGGAGCGAACTCCCTCAACTAGCCGGCAGAATGTACCGCAATATCTCGTGGGGCCCAATGCCGCTCTTAGGATGGTAAGGCCTGAGCAGGTACAGGCATTAATCGATTGGGTGGCCGACAGTGCTTCCAGCACGTTCACCACATGGTCTTCCACCCAGTCTTCTGCGGAAGCGCACAGGTGGCACCTGAAAACCAAGCCCATCAGTCTGTCACATCACCCCCAAGCATATCAGGGAAACGGTCTGAGCCACAAGTTATGCAGCAGTCTCTTCTTCTGTTTGAAGACTCTGCTTCCAGGGTTTCCCAGGGGCGTCCACCTAGCCCTTCCCCAGTGGAGGAAGACATACCATGCACTGGCGCACAACCACTTATGTCTCCAGATGAAGAGGACATGGGAATACCACCACAGCAGAGTCACCGACTCTCTGATGATGACGAAACACAGGTGCCCACTGCCGCGTCTTTTTGCAGTGTGCAGACTGAACAGGAGGAGGTCAGGGAGGGAGACTGGGTGGAAGACGATGCAGAGGACGATGAGGTCTTAGACCCCACATGGACTGAAGGTCGTGGCGATGACTTTCACAGTTCAGAGGAAGAGGTAGTGGTGAGACCGAGACAACAGCGAAGCCAAAGAGGAGCAGGGGGCCAAAGCAGACGAGCCGCCGCCCCCAGAGTTCGCCTGCTACTGGACATCGCCAACAGGGACCCAGCCCCACAAAGGCAGCTTCAAAGAGTTCCCTGGCATGGCACTTCTTTAAACAATGTCCTACCGACAAGACCCGAGTGACTTGCACGCTCTGCCATCAGAGCCTGAGGCGAGGCATTAGCGTTCTGAACCTCAGCACAACCTGCATGACCAGGCATCTACATGCAAAGCATGAACTGCAGTGGGGTACACACCTTAAAAACCAGGCACTCGCTGAGGCTCCCCTGCTCCCTCTACCGCTGCTGCCTCGGCTTCCGCCTCGAGAGGAATGTTGCCACCTGCCGAGCAGCAAACAGAGGATGTGCCACCGACACCACCACCACCGCCACCGTCAACTAGCGTCTCCACTATATCACACAGCAGCGTTCAGCTCTCAATATCTCAAACCTTAGAGAGGAAGCGCAAATTCCCCCCGAGTCACCCTCGAGCCCTTGGCCTGAACGCCAGCATTTCTAAACTGCTGGCCTTTGAAATGCTGTCATTCCGGCTGGTGGACACAGACAGCTTCAAACAGCTGATGGCCATGGCTGTCCCGCAGTATGTGGTTCCCAGCCGCCACTACTTCTCCAAGACAGCCGTGCCTTCCCTGCACATGCAAGTGTCCGATAAAATCAAGTGTGCACTGCTCAACGCCATTTGTGGCAAGGTCCACCTAACCACAGATACGTGGACCAGTAAGCACGGCCAGGGACGCTATATCTCATTAACTGCACACTGGATGAATGTAGTGGCGGCTGGGCCCCGGCGGACAGTTCCTTGGCGCACGTCCTTCCGCCCCTAGGATCGCAGGGCATCATTCTCTGCCTCCTGTAGCCTCCTCCTCCTACTCGGCTTCCTCCTCCACTGCTTCCACCAGCTCATCCGGTCAGCCACACACCTTCACCACCAACTTCAGCACAGCCCGGGTAAGCGTCAGCAGGCCATTCTGAAACTCATATGTTTGGGGGACAGGCCCCACAGCGCAAAGGAGTTGTGGCGGGGTATTGAACAACAGACCGACGAGTGGTTTCTGCCGGTGGGCCTCAAGCCAGGCCTGGTGGTATGCGATAATGGGCGAAATCTCGTGGCAGCTCTGGGACTAGCCGGTTTGACGCACATCCCTTGCTTGGCGCATGTGCTGAACTTGGTGGTGCAGAGGTTCATTCACCACTACCCCAACATGTCAGAGCTGCTGCATAAAGTGCGGGCCGTCTGTGCGCGCTTCCGCCGTTCACATCCTGCCGCTGCTCGCCTGTCTGCGCTACAGCGGAACTCGGCCTTCCCGCTCACCGCCTCATATGCGGCGTGCCCACCCGGTGGAACTCCACCTTGCACATGCTGGAGAGACTGTGCGAGCAGCAGCAGGCCATAGTGGAGTTTCAGCTGCAGCACGCTCGCGTCAGTCGTACTGCCGAACAGCACCACTTCACCACCAATGATTGGGCCTCCATGCGAGACCTGTGTGCCCTGCTGCGCTGTTTCGAGTACTCCACCAACATGGCCAGTGGCGATGACACTGTTATCAGCGTTACAATACCACTTCTATGTCTCCTTGAGAAAACACTTAGGGCAATGATGTTAGAGGAGGTGGCCCAGGTGGAGGAGGAGGAGGAGGATGAGGGCTCGTTTCTAACACTTTCAGGCCAGTCTGTTCGAGTGTGGCTCAGAGGGAGGTTTGTTTAAGCAGCAGAGGACAGGTTCACAAGTCGCCAGCCAAGGCACTGTACTGGAGGACGAGGAGGATGAGGAGGAGGAGGTGGAGGGGGACGAGGATGACGCAAGTTCACAGCGGGGTGGCAGCCCAGGCCCATCACTGGTGCGTGGCTGGGGGGATACGGTGGACGATGACGATACGCCTCCCACAGAGGACAGCTTGTCCTTACCCATGGGTAGCCTGGCCCACATGAGCGAATATATGCTCCAATGCCTGCGCAACGACAGCAGAGTTGCCCACATTTTAACGTGTGCTGACTACTGGGTGGCCACCCTGCTGGATCCACGGTACAAAGACAATGTGCCCACTTTACTTCCTGCACCGGAGCGTGATAGTAAGATGCGCGAGTACAAGCGCACGCTGGTAGACGCGCTCCTGAGAGCATTCCCAACTGTCACAGAGGAACAGGTGGAAGGCCAAGGCCAAGGCAGAGGAGGAGCTAGAGGTCGCCCACGCAGCAGTGTCACGGCAAGCTCCTCTGAGGGCAGGGTTAGCATGACAGAAATGTGGAAAAGTTTTGTCTCCACGCCACAGCTATCTGCACCGACACCTGATACAGAACGTGTTAGCAGGAGGCAGCATTTCACTAACATGGTTGAACAGTATGTCTGCACACCCCTCCACATCCTGACGGATGGTTCGGCCCCATTCAACTACTGGGTTTCGAAATTGTCCACGTGGCCAGAGTTAGCATGTTATGCCTTGGAGGTGCTTTCCTGCCCGGCGGCCAGCGTTTTATCTGAGCGCGTATTCAGCACGGCAGGGCGTCATTACTGACAAGCGCAGCCGCCTGTCCACAGCCAACGTGGACAAGCTGACCTTCATAAAGATGAACCAGGCATGGATCCCACAGGACCTGTCCCTCCCTTGTGCAGAGTAGTCCTTATTAACTGCCTAAAACATGTCTTGTTGTGCTACGGGCCACTTCTTTATTTGATACAAATTTTATGAAACCCACAGTTGAATGAAACTCTTCTCTGTCTGGGCGCCGGGGCCTAACCAGATGAAAGTGGCCGGTTAAACTAACGGGTGACATGAAGCCATAACCTCTGCCATGCTACCTCTGTCTTCTGTCTGGGTGCTGAGGCCTAAGTCAAATAAAGCGGTCTTCTGCTGTGCTGGGGATATGAAGCTAATCTCTGACCTCTCTCCTCTGTCTGGGTCCAAAGGCCTAAATCACTGAAAGAGGCCTTCTCCTGTGGTGTGTGATATGATGCCAGAATATGTGCTGTGGGGCCTCTCTCCTCTTCCTGGGTGCAGGGGTCAAATAAACTAAATTGTGGCCTACTCCTGTGGTGGTTGATATGATGCCTGATTCTCTGATGTGGAACCTCTCTCCTCTGTTTGG
The DNA here is from genome assembly GCA_033119425.1 of Bufotes viridis. Classification (NCBI taxonomy): domain Eukaryota; kingdom Metazoa; phylum Chordata; class Amphibia; order Anura; family Bufonidae; genus Bufotes; species Bufotes viridis. The sequence goes on from JAKVIS010001038.1 coordinate 18,641, forward strand.
GTGAAGGGGTCAAAGTAACTAAATGGTGGCTTCTCCTGTGGTGGCTGATATGATGCCAGAATATGTGCTGTGGGGCCTCTCTCCTCTTCCTGGGTGCAGGGTCAAAGTAACTCAATGGTGGCTTCTCCTGTGGTGGCTGATATGATGCCAGAATATGTGCTGTGGGGCCTCTCTCCTCTGTCTGGGTCCAAAGGCCTAAATCACTGAAAGAGGCCTTCTCCTGTGGTGTGTGATATGATGCCTGAATATGTGCTGTGGTGCCTCTCTCCTCTTCCTGGGTGCGGGGTCAAAGTAACTCAATGGTGGCTTCTCCTGTGGTGGCTGATATGATGCCAGAATATGTGCTGTGGGGCCTCTCTCCTCTTCCTGGGTGCAGGGGTCAAAGTAACTAAATGGTGGCTTCTCCTGTGGTGGTTGATATGATGCCTGATTCTCTGCTGTGGGGCCTCTCTCCTCTTCCTGGGTGCAGGGGTCAAAGTAACTAAATGGTGGCTTCTCCTGTGGTGGCTGATATGATGCCAGAATATGTGCTGTGGGGCCTCTCTCCTCTTCCTGGGTGCAGGGGTCAAAGTAACTAAATGGTGGCTTCTCCTGTGGTGGTTGATATGATGCCTGATTCTCTGCTGTGAAACCTCTCTCCTCCATCTGGGTGTAGGGGTCAAAGTCTGTCAAAGTCGCCTTCTCCTGTGCTGATTGATATAAAGCTTATGCTTGTGCCATCTGACATGGTTGCCGGGGTCTGATTCAATGGTGGCCTACTCCTGTGGTGGGTGATCTAAATGCCTGATTCTCTGCTGTGTAACCTCTCTCCTCCGTCTGGGTGTAGGGGTCAAAGTAACTAAATGGTGGCCTACTCCTGTGGTGGGTGATATGATGCCAGAATATGTGCTGTGGGGCCTCTCTCCTCTTCCTGGGTGCAGGGGTCAAAGTAACTCAATGGTGGCTTCTCCTGTGGTGGCTGATATGATGCCAGAATATGTGCTGTGGTGCCTCTCTCCTCTGTCTGGGTCCAAAGGCCTAAATCACTGAAAGAGGCCTTCTCCTGTGGTGGCTGATATGATGCCAGAATATGTGCTGTGGGGCCTCTCTCCTCTTCCTGGGTGCGGGGTCAAAGTAACTCAATGGTGGCTTCTCCTGTGGTGGCTGATATGATGCCAGAATATGTGCTGTGGGGCCTCTCTCCTCTTCCTGGGTGCAGGGTCAAAGTAACTCAATGGTGGCTTCTCCTGTGGTGGCTGATATGATGCCAGAATATGTGCTGTGGGGCCTCTCTCCTCTTCCTGGGTGCAGGGGTCAAAAGTAACTCAATGGTGGCTTCTCCTGTGGTGGCTGATATGATGCCAGAATATGTGCTGTGGGGCCTCTCTCCTCTTCCTGGGTGCAGGGGTCAAAGTAACTAAATGGTGGCTTCTCCTGTGGTGGTTGATATGATGCCTGATTCTCTGCTGTGAAACCTCTCTCCTCCATCTGGGTGTAGGGGTCAAAGTCTTTCAAAGTCGCCTTCTCCTGTGCTGATTGATATAAAGCTGATGGTTGTGCCATCTGACATGGTTGCCAGGGTCTGATTCAATGGGGGCCTACTCCTGTGGTGGGTGATCTAAATGCCTGATTCTCTGCTGTGTAACCTCTCTCCTCCGTCTGGGTGTAGGGGTCAAAGTAACTAAATGGTGGCCTACTCCTGTGGTGGGTGATATGATGCCTGGTTCTCTGCTGTGGGACCTCTCTCCTTTGTCTGGGTGCTGTGGTCAAAATAATAGTAAGTGACCTTCTCCATTGGTGGGTGACGTGAAGCCTGATTCTGTGCTATGGGACCTCACTCCAATTAATATTGTTTAATTTTTATTTATTTTATGTTAACTCATCATTTCCCTATCTACATTTGTTTGCAGGGGATTTAACTACATTTTGCTGCCTTTTGCAGCCCTCTAGCCCTTTCCGGGTGTGTTTTACAGCCTTTTTAGTGCCCAAAAGTTCGGGTCCCCATTGACTTCTATGGGGTTCGGGTTCGGGATGAAGTTCGGGTCGAGTTCGGATCCCGAACCCGAACATTTTTCGAAAGTTCGGCCGAACTCGTCGAACCCGAACATCCAGGTGTTCGCTCAACTCTAGTCCGCACCCATTCCGCAGAATTGCGGAACGGATGCGGACCCATTTGCGAACGTGTGAATGGGGCCTAACACGGATGTTTTATTGCTCCCATATTGTGGACCCAAAAGCTCAACCTCATGTGATTCACCTAAATGGGAGTTAGAGCACCATAACTCTGGTTCTGATGAACTGTGGGAGGTCTGGCATTCATAATGGGCATAACCTATATTATGCACATCTTAAATTGGACAAATATAGTTTTTTGTTGTGAAACCGATTGAAAACATTAATTCATTGTAAGTCAGTGGGCAAAAAGTTATTTTCTGACAAATCTTTTACGTCTGTTCGAAATATTTGATATTCGTCTATAGTAATTACTGTTACTCCTATCACTGAAGTATTCAATGGTTATCACTGGAGAAGCAGTCAGTAGATTATACACTTTTTCTGGGGTAAAAGAATGACCACCATAGGTGACAGAGCAAGTACAGTTGTGTTCAAAATTATTCAACCCCCACTGAAATTGAGTGTTTTGGCCAGTTTGACATTGATTTTGATCATTTCAGTTATCTTGTTTACAATTAAATCAAAGAGGCCCTTGTAAGTCAGACAAATATAACATAACATGTATAATGAAATAACCACAAATGTCTTTTCTGTGCTCACATCATTATCAGTTTTATTCAACCCCCAAGTGATATTCAATCTTAGTACTTAGTACAACATCCTTTTCCAGTTATAACAGCTTTTAAACGTGAAGCATAGCTTGACACAAGTGTCTTGCAGCGATCTACGGGTATGTTCGCCCATTCTTCATGGGCAAAAGCCTCCAGTTCAGTCACATTCTTAGGCTTGCACGCTGCAACTGCTTTCTTTCAGTCCCACCAGAGGTTCTCAATCGGATTTAAGTCTGGTGACTGCGATGGCCACTTCAAAATGTTCCAGCCTTTAATCTGCAACCATGCTCTAGTGGACTTGGAGGTATGCTTGGCATCATTGTCCTGTTGAAAGGTCCAACGTCTCCCAAGCCTCAGGTTTTTGACGGACTGCATCACTTTTTCATCCAATATCTCCTGGTACTGAAGAGAATTCATGGTACCTTGCACACGCTGAAGCTTCCCTGTACCTGTAGAAGCAAAACAGCCCCAAAGCATGATTGACTCCCCGCCATGCTTCACAGTAGGCAAGGTGTTCTTTTCTTCATAGGCCTTGTTCTTCCTCCTCCAAACATAGAGTTGATCCATGGACCCAAACAGTTCTAATTTTGTTTCATCAGTCCACAGAACACTATCCCAAAACTTTTGTGGTTTGTCCACATGACTTTTGGCATAGTGCAGTCGACTCTTCTTATTCTTTGGAGACAGCAAAGGGGTGCGCCTGGGAGTTCTGGCATGGAGGCCTTCATTACGCAGTGTGCGCCTTATTGTCTGAGCTGAAACTTCAGTACCCGCATCTGACAAATCTTTTTTCAGTTCCTCAGCAATCACACGGGGACTTTTCTCCACTTTGTGCTTCAGGTAGCGCACAGCAGTCGAAGTCAGCATCTTCTTTCTGCCACGACAAGGTAGCGTTTCAACAGTGCCCTTTGCCTTGAATTTGCGAATGATGCTTCCTATGGTGTCTCTTGGTATGTTTAACATCTTTGCAATCTTCTTATAGCCATTGCCCTTCCTGTGTAGAGAAATCACCTCTTCTCTTGTCTTCCTGGACCATTCTCTTGACTTCACCATGTTTGTAAACACACCAGTAAATGTCTAGAAGGAGCTGAGTATCACAGTCATTTTACATCTGCCTAATTGGTGCTTATTATGCTTGATTGCTGCTCCTTGACATCCACAGGTGTTTTCAATACCTGATCGGAAACACTTGAATGAACCTCTGTTCTTAAGAGTGGTAGTCTTTAAGGGGTTGAATAATTGTGTCAATGAAGAAATCACAAAAAAAATTTAATACTGTATTACAAAAACAATTGATGTCATTTTAGTTGCATTTGGTTCTTTGTAAGTCCTTGTAAGATTTCATTCACAATGTTATCCGTAATATACAAAAGGTCAGCGTTATGTGATCACACAGGTTGCATAACCAAGAAATCCATGTGTTAGAAACCCCCTGCCCCCAAATTCTAAAGGCTCTGTATACCTTTGGGGACACTTTTTTATTATTGCATTGTACTCATTTTGAGCTAAGAATAATTTTTTGGTCTATTAAGCCTGTGAATTTTCTGCCTTTTCCGTCATCTGTGGAGCAGACAGGCTCCTTATCTCTGCTCTCTCACATATAAAACGCTCATTAAAGATCAATCCTTATCTTACTGATAAGAATGTGGCTTAAATAAGTGTTATGACCTCTCAGTAGTTTACAGATAAGGTTTATTAGATGACCAGTCACACAGCTAGAAAAACTGTTAATCCTTTGTGACAGAACTGCTCAATATTTTTAATAAAGGCCAATTGAAATAAATTATTTTTAGCCAAAAATGAGTAAAATGCAATCATATAAAATTGCCTCTGAAGGTTTACATAGCCTTTAAGTGGTTAGGAAAGTGTTAAGTGCTGAGAGAACTGAGCACAAAGGGTCTGTCTTCTCGGTTCCTGAGATTTAGCCAGAGAGTATTAAAAGTTAGATTTCTTGGTCATGGAACCTGTATGATCATCACCCCAGGTACATACTGTTCCCCTGTCACTTAGATAGCGCAGTCAGCAGTTTTGATGGCTCTCAACTGCTGATAGACTCCATTCCTATGCCCTCATTTTAATATGAATTGCTTTCCACCGTCTATGAAAATTACCCCTAAGTGAAAGCTTCATTTCAGCACAGACTGATTGAATACCTTCAATTCTGAATGAATAGCGATTTAATAGGTAAAGCTGGATGAAGGATGAATACTTAGAGAAATCATTTGCTTGCCTATTACAGAAAATGAAACTGCTATGTGCAAAATACATAGATATAGTAGGCAAAGCACATATTTCCCTCTGTTCCTTGGGACTTGTGTCTGGTATGGTGCACGTGGTACAATCTGTCAACCTTCACAATGCAAACATGGCGCAGTTTCAATGAAGAGGGTAAAGACACTGGATGACTCCCATACACACAACGAGTTGGGGTTTGTTCACACATTACCATATTTCCAATGGTAAATCCAACTTGCGTTTCCAAGTCTGACAACTCTGATTTCTGCTGTGGATCTGCAAGGATTAGTACCATGATATGGTGTCAGTCTGCATGGGGTTAACCTGCAGCTTTTCCAGGATCCATGAGAAGAGTGAACATGCTGATTCTCCTCATAGACCAAGGCCTCTTTCACATGACCGTATATATTTTGCGGTCCGTTTTTTAACGGATCCGTTGTTCCATTTTTTATTTCCGTTGTGTTCCCATTCCGTATTTCCACAAAAAACTCTGTATGGTTTCCGCATGCAATCCGTTTTTTGCATATCGCAAACGGAAAAATAAAATTTGTAATCATTACTGTAATGTACAGTACTGTTTGTAAACAGTAAACACATGGGCAAAGTGGGCATGGATCCGCAAAAGACGGATGACATACGGATGTGTTCCGTATGCATTCCAAAATTTTTGCGGACCCATTGACTTGAATGGAGCGACGGAACTTTATCTGCAGACAATAATAGGACAAGTTCCATCCCTTAGTGGGACACATATACGGAAACAGAATTCATACAGAGTACATTCCGTTTTTTTTTTGCGGATCGATTGAAATGAAGGGTTCCGCGTACGGTCCGCAAACGAAAAACGCAATAACGGAACAGTAACGGGAGAAAAATACGTTCATGTGCAAGAGGCCTAAACTAGATTTCGTTCAGTGGTACAGATAAAAATCCCAATTTCCGGAGCATGTTAATGGGGTTATAAAAACCCTATTCGCCTGCACTGGAAGATTAGTGGATTCGATCAGATCAGACTGCACTGACATCCTCAGAAAATTCTGAATGTGTGATCAGTCCCTTAGGACTCCCCAATGGGCTTTCTAGATTATGTGGGATCCCCTAGTTGAAAAAATTTTGGGAACTACTGCTGTATATTATATATTTATCTACTGGTGACATCCACAATATCTGTACAGTGCATGGCGCAGGCTTAGGAGAAGAGCAACTATGGCACCCGAGCTGTTAGAGTGAGAGGGCTCCCACTGTCTGCCAATCGCCCCCCCACCCTACATGACAAGATCACGGTCTAGGGTTTTGTGAAGGCTCCCAGGCCTGCCATGTAAGTATTCCTATTATAACAGTAAATATCACTATACACTGAGATGTAAAGTGTGAGCAAATTTGAAATTGCCCTAGGGGGACAAAAAAAAAAAAATAAACGTATAACGTATATAAAAAAAAACACCACGCATATTATCCAATTCTTTTCCAATTTCTCACATAACCTACACAAAACAAACAAACAAAAAAAATCATTAAAAATATAATGTTATTTATCCCATAAACGTGAATGCTATAAGAAAAAAAAACTGCTCAGGGCCAGAAATTATGTTTTTTGGGTCACCTCGCTGCTCAAACATTGGAATGAAAAGTGATCAAAAAGTCATATCTACTTCAAAATGATAACCATACAAAATGACAGCTCACCCTTCAAAAAATGAGCCCTTGCGTAGCTACATCAATGGGAAAAATTATAAAAGTTGTGGGTGTCAGAAAATAGTGCTCAAAAACGCATAGAAAAACATAACATAAAAAAACAGTATCGATTTGATATTGCCGTAATTGAACTGACCCACAAAATATGGCCCGTGAAAACAAAACCCCAACAAAAATTGTGGAATTCCCTCCCCCCCCCCCCCAAATTAATTCTTTTACACTTTCTGCATACATGGTAGGGTTCATTCAATGGCATCATTAACCACTTCAGCCCCCCTAGCTAAAACACCCTTAATGACCAGGCCACTTTTTACAATTCGGCACTACACTACTTTCACCATTTATTGCTCCGTCATACAACTTACCACCCAAATGAATTTTACCTCCTTTTCTTCTCACTAATAGAGCTTTCATTTGGTGGTATTTCATTGCTGCTGACATTTTTACTTTTTTTGCTATTAATCAAAAATGACCAAAATTTTGGCAAAAAAATGCCATTTTTCACTTTCTGTTGTAAAATTTTTCAATAAAAACTACATTTCTATATAAATTTTTCTATAAATGTATTGTTCTACATGTCTTTGATTAAAAAAAATCCAATAAATGTATATTTATTGGTTTGGGTAAAAGTTATAGCGTTTACAAACTATGGTGCAAAAAAGTGAATTTCGGCATTTTGAAGCAGCTCTGACTTTCTGAGCACCTGTCATGTTTCTTCAGGTGCTAGAATGTCAGGATAGTATAAATACCCCCCAAATCACACCATTTTAGGAAGAAGACACCCCAAAGTATTCGCGGAGGGGCATGGTGAGTTCATGTATAATTTCATTTTTTTTCACAAGTTAGCAGAAAATGACACTTTCTGAGGAAAAAAAAATAAGAATAAAGTTTCCATTTCTGCTAACTTCTGGCAAAAAAAAAAAAATCTCAGACGGACTCACTATGCCCCTCAGCGAATAACTTGGGGTGTCTTCCTTCCAAAATGGGGTCATTTGTGGGGTGTTTGTACTGTTCTGGCATTTTGGGTGGGGCTAAATTGTGAGCAGCCATGTAAAAGCTAAAGGTACTCGTTGGAATTTGGGCCCCATTGCGCACCCAGGCTGCAAAAAAGTGTCACTCATGTGGTATCGCCGTACTCAGGAGAAGTAGGGCAATGTGTTTTGGGGTGTATTTTTACATATACCCATGCTGGGTGAAAGAAATATGTCTGTAAAATGTCAACTTTGTATAAAAAAAATTAAAAAGTTGTCGTTCACAGAGATATTTCTCACACAAAGTATGGGTATATATAAAAATACACACCAAAACATATTGCCCTACTTCACCTGAGTACGGCAATACCACATGAGTGACACTTTTTTGCAGCCAAGATGCGCAAAGGGGCCCTAATTCCAATGAGTACGTTTAGGATTTCACAGGGCATCTTTACGCATTTGGATTCTCACGCTTTAGGACCCCTAAAATGCCAGAGCAGTGTAAATACCCCACAAGTGACCCCATTTTGGAAAGAAGACACCCTAAGGTATTCTGTGAGGGGCATGGCAAGTTCACAGAAAAAAAAAATTTTTGGCACAAGTTAGCGGAAATTGATGTATTTTTATTTTTTTTACAAAGTCTCATATTCCACTAACTTGTGACAAAAAATATAATTTTGCATGAACTCACCATACCCCTCACGGAATACCTTGGGGTGTCTTCTTTCTAATATTGGGTCACATGTGAGGTTTTTGTACTGCCCTGGCATTTGAGGGTCTCCGCAATCATTACACGTATGGCCAGCATTAGGAGTTTCTGCGATTCTCCTTATATTGAGCATACAGGTATAGAGATGAGCGAACACCTGGATGTTCGGGTTCGAGAGGTTCGGCCGAACTTCCGGAAAATGTCCGGGTTAGTGATCCGAACTCAACCCAAACTTCATCCCGAACCCCATAGAAGTCAATGGGGACCCGAACTTTTGGGCACTAAAAAGCCTGTAAAAGACTCCCGGAAAGGGCTAGAGGGCTGCAAAAGGCAGCAAAATGTAGGTAAATCCCCTGCAAACAAATGTAGATAGGGAAATGAATTAAAATAAAATAAAATAAATAAAAATTAACCAATATCAATTGGAGAGAGGTCCCACAGCAAGGAATCATGCGTCATATCATCCACCACTGGAGAAGGCCACTCTCATTTATTTGGGACCAGCACCCAGACAGAGGATACAGGTCCCACAGCAAGGAATCATGCTTCATATCAACCACCACCGGAGAAGGCCACTCTCATGTATTTTGGACCAGCACCCAGACAGAGGATACAGGTCCCACAGCAAGGAATAAGGCGTCATATCAACCACCACCGGAGAAGGCCACTCTCATTTATTTTGGACCAGCACCCAGACAGAGGATACAGGTCCCACAGCAAGGAATCAGGCGTCATATCAACCACCACCGGAGAAGGCCACTCTCATTTATTTTTGGACCAGCACCCAGACAGAGGATACAGGTCCCACATCAAGGAATCATGCGTCATATCAACCACCACCGGAGAAGGCCACTCTCATTTATTTTGGACCAGCACCCAGACAGAGGAGAGGTCCCACATCAAGGAATCATGCGTCATATCAACCACCACCGGAGAAGGCCACTCTCATTTATTTTGGACCAGCACCCAGACAGAGGATAGAGGTCCCACAGCAAGGAATCATGCGTCATATCAACCACCACCGGAGAAGGCCACTCTCATTTATTTTGGACCAGCACCCAGACAGAGGATACAGGTCCCACATCAAGGAATCATGCGTCATATCAACCACCACCGGAGAAGGCCACTCTCATTTATTTTGGACCAGCACCCAGACAGAGGAGAGAGGTCCCACATCAAGGAATCATGCGTCATATCAACCACCAACGGAGAAGGCCACTCTCATTTAGTTTGGACCAGCACCCAGACAGAGGAGAGGTCCCACAGCAAGGAATCATGCGTCATATCAACCACCACCTGGAGAAGGCCACTCTCATGTATTTTGGACCAGCACCCAGACAGAGGAGAGAGGTCCCACATCAAGGAATCATGCGTCATATCAACCCCCACCGGAGAAGGCCACTCTCATTTATTTCGGACCAGCACCCAGACAGAGGAGACAGGTCCCACAGCAAGGAATCATGCGTCATATCAACCCCCACCGGAGAAGGCCACTCTCATTTATTTTGGACCAGCACCCAGACAGAGGATACAGGTCCCACAGCAAGGAATCATGCGTCATATCAACCACCACCGGAGAAGGCCACTCTCATGTATTTTGGACCAGCACCCAGACAGAGGAGACAGGTCCCACATCAAGGAATCATGCGTCATATCAACCACCAACGGAGAAGGCCACTCTCATTTATTTTGGACCAGCACCCAGACAGAGGATACAGGTCCCACATCAAGGAATCATGCGTCATATCACCCACCACTGGAGAAGGCCACTCTCATTTATTTCGGACCAGCACCCAGACAGAGGATACAGGTCCCACAGCAAGGAATCATGCCTCATATCAACCACCACCGGAGAAGGCCACTCTCATTTATTTCGGACCAGCACCCAGACAGAGGAGAGAGGTCCCACAGCAAGGAATAAGGCGTCATATCAACCACCACCGGAGAAGGCCACTCTCATTTATTTTGGACCAGCACCCAGACAGAGGATACAGGTCCCACAGCAAGGAATCATGCGTCATATCAACCACCACCGGAGAAGGCCACTCATGTATTTTGGACCAGCACCCAGACAGAGGAGAGAGGTCCCACATCAAGGAATCATGCGTCATATCAACCACCAACGGAGAAGGCCACTCTCATTTATTTTGGACCAGCACCCAGACAGAGGATACAGGTCCCACAGCAAGGAATCATGCGTCATATCAACCACCAACGGAGAAGGCCACTCTCATTTATTTCGGACCAGCACCCAGACAGAGGAAGAGGTCCCACAGCAAGGAATAAGGCGTCATATCAACCCCCACTGGAGAAGGCCACTCTCATTTATTTTGGACCAGCACCCAGACAGAGGATACAGGTCCCACAGCAAGGAATCATGCGTCATATCAACCACCACCGGAGAAGGCCACTCTCATGTATTTTGGACCAGCACCCAGACAGAGGAGAGAGGTCCCACAGCAAGGAATCATGCGTCATATCAACCACCAACGGAGAAGGCCACTCTCATTTATTTCGGACCAGCACCCAGACAGAGAGAGAGGTCCCACAGCAAGGAATCATGCGTCATATCAACCCCCACCGGAGAAGGCCACTCTCATTTATTTTGGACCAGCACCCAGACAGAGGATACAGGTCCCACAGCAAGGAATCATGCGTCATATCAACCACCACCGGAGAAGGCCACTCTCATGTATTTTGGACCAGCACCCAGACAGAGGAGAGAGGTCCCACATCAAGGAATCATGCGTCATATCAACCACCAACGGAGAAGGCCACTCTCATTTATTTCGGACCAGCACCCAGACAGAGGATACAGGTCCCACAGCAAGGAATCATGCGTCATATCAACCCACCACCGGAGAAGGCCACTCTCATTTATTTTGGACCAGCACCCAGACAGAGGATACAGGTCCCACAGCAAGGAATCATGCGTCATATCAACCACCACCGGAGAAGGCCACTCTCATTTATTTTGGACCAGCACCCAGACAGAGGATACAGGTCCCACATCAAGGAATCATGCGTCATATCAACCACCACCGGAGAAGGCCACTCTCATTTATTTTGGACCAGCACCCAGACAGAGGATACAGGTCCCACAGCAAGGAATCATGCGTCATATCAACCACCACCGGAGAAGGCCACTCTCATGTATTTTGGACCAGCACCCAGACAGAGGAGAGAGGTCCCACATCAAGGAATCATGCGTCATATCAACCACCACCGGAGAAGGCCACTCTCATGTATTTTGGACCAGCACCCAGACAGAGGAGAGAGGTTTTCACAGCAGAGAATCAGGCATTTAGATCACCCACCACAGGAGTAGGCCACCATTTAATGGAACCCCGGCAACCATGTCAGATGGCACAATCATCAGCTTCACATCACCCAGCACAAGAGAAGGCCACTTTGAGAGACTTTGACCCCTGCACCCAGGCGGAGGAGAGGGGTTTTCACAGCAGAGAATCAGGCATTTAGATCAGCCAGCACAGGAGAAGGCCGCTTTCAGTGACTTATGCCTTAGCACCGACACAGAGGAGACAGGTCAGATAGCACAAGCATCAGTTTTACATCAACCACCACAGGAGAAGGGCACTTTTAGAGACCTTGACCCCTGCAGCCACACGGAGGAGAGAGGTCCCACAGCAGAGAATCAGGCATTTTGATCACCCACCACAGGAGAAGGCTGCTTTCAGTGACTTTGGTACCCTGCACCCACACAAAGGAGACATGTCAGACAGCACAAGTATAACATTCATATCACCCAGCACAGGAGAAGGACACTTTCATGTACTTTGGCCCCGGCACCCAGACAGAGGGAAGGTTCATTCAACTCTGGGTTGCACCCCAAGATCCTCCTTAATTTCAAAAATTTATTTTTCAATGAAGAAGTGGCCAGGAGTACAAGACAATATGGTTTAAGGCAGTTATTAAGGACTACTCTGCACAAGGGAGGGTCAGGTCTTGTGGGATCCATGCCTGGTTCATTTTTATAAACGTCAGCTTGTCCACGTTGGCTGCGGACAGGCGGCTGCGTTTGTCAGTAATGGCGCCCCTGCCGTGCTGAATACACGTTCAGATAAAGCGCTGGCCGCCGGGCAGGCCAGCACCTCCAAGGCATAACATGCTAATTCTGGCCACGTGGACAATTTGGAAACCCAGAAGTTGAATGGGGCCGAACCATCCGTCAGTACGTGGAGTTGTGTGCAGACGTACTGTTCAACCATGTTAGTGAAATGTTGCCTCCTGCTAACACGTTCCGTATCAGGTGGTGGGGCAGTTAGCTGTGGCGTGGAGACAAAACTTTTCCACATTTCTGCCATGCTAACCCTGCCCTCAGAGGAGCTGGCCGTGACACTGCTGCGTGGGCGACCTCTAGCTCCTCCTCTGCCTTGGCCTTGGCCTTCCACCTGTTCCCCTGTGACAGTTGGGAATGCTCTCAGGAGCGCGTCTACCAGTGTGCGCTTGTACTCGCGCATCTTCCTATCACGCTCCAGTGCAGGAAGTAAAGTGGGCACATTGTCTTTGTACCGTGGATCCAGCAGGGTGGCCACCCAGTAGTCAGCACACGTTAAAATGTGGGCAACTCTGCTGTCGTTGCGCAGGCACTGCAGCATGTAATCGCTCATGTGTGCCAGGCTCCCCAGAGGTAAGGACAAGCTGTCCTCTGTGGGAGGCGTATCGTCATCATCCTCTGTATCCCCCAGCCACGCACCAGGGATGTGCCTGCGCTGTGCTGGGTGCCACCCGCTGTGAACCTGCTTCATCCTCATCCTCCTCCACCTCCTCCTCATCCTCCTCGTCCTTCAGTAGTGGTCCCTGGCTGGCCACATTTGTACCTGCCCTCTGCTGTTGCAAAAAACCTCCCTCTGAGCCACTTCTAACAGACTGGCCTGAAAGTGCTAAAAACGACCCGTCATCCTCCTCCTCCTCCTCCTGGCCCTGGCCCACCTCCTCTTCCATCATCGCCCTAAGCGTTTTCTCTAGGAGACATAGAATTGGTATTGTCACGCTGATAACAGTGGCATCGCCACTGGCCATGTTGGTGGCGTACTCGAAACAGCGCAACAGGGCACACAGGTCTCGCATGGAGGCCCAATCATTGGTGGTGAAGTGGTGCTGTTCCGCAGTGCGACTGACCCGTGCGTGCTGCAGCTGAAACTCCACTATGGCCTGCTGCTGCTCGCACAGTCTCTCCAGCATGTGCAAGGTGGAGTTCCACCGGGTGGGCACGTCGCATATTAGGCGGTGAGCGGGAAGGCCGAAGTTCCGCTGTAGCGCTGACAGGCGAGCAGCGGCAGGATGTGAACGCCGGAAGCGCGCACAGACGGCCCGCACTTTATGCAGCAGCTCTGACATGTCTGGGTAGTTGTGAATGAACTTTTGCACCACCAAATTCAGCACATGCGCCAGGCAAGGGATGTGCGTCAAACCGGCTAGTCCCAGAGCTGCCACGAGATTTCGCCCATTATCGCACACCACCAGGCCGGGCTTGAGGCCCACCGGCAGCAACCACTGGTCGGTCTGTTGTTCAATACCCCGCCACAACTCCTGCGCGGTGTGGGGCCTGTCCCCCAAACATATGAGTTTCAGAATGGCCTGCTGACGTTTACCGGGCTGTGCTGAAGTTGGTGGTGAAGGTGTGTGGCTGACTGGATGAGCTGGTGGAAGCAGAGGAGGAGGAGGAGGAAGCCGAGTAGGAGGAGGAGGCTACAGGAGGCAAAGAATGATGCCCTGTGATCCTTGGCGGCGGAAGGACGTGCGCCAAGGAACTCTCCGCCTGGGGCCCAGCCGCCACTACATTTACCCAGTGTGCAGTTAGGGAGATATAGCGTCCCTGGCCGTGCTTACTGGTCCACGTATCTGTGGTTAGGTGGACCTTGCCACAAATGGCGTTGCGCAGTGCACACTTGATTTTATCGGACACTTGCATGTGCAGGGAAGGCACGGCTGTCTTGAAGAAGTAGTGGCGGCTGGGAACCACATACTGGGGGACAGCCATGGCCATCAGCTGTTTGAAGCTGTCTGTGTCCACCAGCCGGAATGACAGCATTTCAAAGGCCAGTAGTTTAGAAATGCTGGCATTCAGGCCAAGAGGCTCGAGGGTGACTAGGTGGGAATTTGCGCTTCCTCTCAAAGGTTTGAGAGATGGAGAGCTGAACGCTGCTGTGTGAAATAGTGGAGACGCTAGGTGACGGTGGTGGTGGTGGTGGTGTCGGTGGCACATCCTCTGTTTGCTGCTCGGCAGGTGGCAACATTCCTCTCGAGGCGGAAGCCGAGGCAGCAGCGGTAGAGGGAGCAGGGGGAGCCTGAGCGGGTTCCTTGTTTTTAAGGTGTGTACTCCACTGCAGTTCATGCTTTGCATGTAGATGCCTGATCATGCAGGTGGTGCTCAGGTTAAGAACGTAAATGCCTCGCCTCAGGGTCTGATGGCACAGCGTGCAAACCACTCTGGTCTTGTCCTCAGCACATTGTTTGAAGAAGTGCCATGCCAGGGAACTCCTTGAAGATGCCTTTGGGGTGCTGGGTCCCTGTTGGCGCTGGCCAATAGCAGGCAAACTCTCTGGACGGCGGCTGTTCTGCTTTTGCCCCCTGCTCCCTCTTTGGCTTCGCTGTTGTCTCGGTCTCACCACTGCCTCTTCCTCTGAACTATTTAAGTCAGCGGCACGACCTTCAGTCCATGTGGGGTCTAAGACCTCATCGTCCTCTGCATCGTCTTCCACCCAGTCTTCCTCCCTGACCTCCTCCTGTTCAGTCTGCACACTGCAATAAGACGCGGCAGTGGGCACCTGTGTTTCGTCATCATCAGACACTCGGTCACTCTGCTGTGGTGGTATTCCCATGTCCTCATCATCTGGATACATAAGTGGTTGTGCGTCAGTGCATGGAATGTCTTCCACCGCTGGGGAAGGGCTAGGTGGGCGCCCCTGGAAAACCGTGGGAGCAGAGTCTTCAAACAGAATAAGAGACTGCTGCATAACTTGAGGCTCAGCCAGTTTCCCTGATATGCATGGGGGTGATGTGACAGACTGATGGGCTTGGTTTTCAGGTGCCACCTGTGCGCTTTCCGCAGAAGACTGGGCGGAAGACAATGTGGTGAACGTGCTGGAAGCACTGTCGGCCACCCAATCGACTAATGCCTGTACCTGCTCAGGCCTTACCATCCTCATAACGGCATTGGGCCCCACCAAATATCGCTGTAAATTCTGCCGGCTACTTGAGGGAGTTGGTTCACTACTTTGTGCGCCTGAGGCCGAACGGCCACGTCCTCTGCCAGCAACAGAGGCTCCACGGACACCACCACGACCGCGTCCTCGTCCCTTAATAGAATGTTTCCTCATTGTTGCGATTCAACTCGCACCACAATAAAATATATTATTTTTAGCCCCAAAATTCCCACACTGGAAGATATAATTCCATTTTCCGGTATTAATTACAAGAAAACTGCTGCAAATTGGACACCAGAATTTTTAAAATGCTAGTTTTGGTACATAGCTTCCCACACGGGGAGATATAATTCCTTTTACAGGAGTAAAACGTGAGGCCTAGTGTTTCTGGTCTAACAAACACCAGATTGATTAAATTGGCCTTTTTTCAGCAAAATTACAACACTGGACAATAATGCCTTTTGGCGGTATTATTTACAAGAAAACTGCTGCAAAGTGGACACCAGAATTTTTAATATGCTAGTTTTGGTACATAGCTTCCCACACGGGAGATATAATTCCTTTTACAGGAGTAAAAACGTGAGGCCTAGTGTTTCTGGTCTAACAAACACCAGATTGATTAAATTGGCCTTTTTTTCACCAAAATTACAACACTGGACAATAATGCCTTTTGGCGGTATTATTTACAAGAAAACTGCTGCAAAGTGGACATCTGAATTTTTAATATGCTAGTTTTGGTACATAGCTTCCCACACGGGAGATATAATTCCTTTTACAGGAGTAAAAACGTGAGGCCTAGTGTTTTTGGTCTACCAAACACCAGATTGATTAAATTGGCCTTTTTTTCACCAAAATTACAACACTGGACAATAATGCCTTTTGGCGGTATTAATTACAAAAAACTGCTGCAAATTTGACATCAGAATTTTTTAAAATGCTAGTTTTGGTACATATGTTCCCACACGGGGAGATATAATTCCTTTTTACAGGAGTAAAAACGTGAGGCCTAGTGTTTTTGGTCTACCAAACACCAGATTGATTAAATTGGCCTTTTTTTCACCAAAATTACAACACTGGACAATAATGCCTTTTGGCGGTATTATTTACAAGAAAACTGCTGCAAAGTGGACACCAGAATTTTTAAAATGCTAGTTTGGGTACATAGATTCCCACACGGGGAGATATAATTCCTTTTTACAGGAGTAAAAACGTGAGGCCTAGTGTTTCTGGTCTAACAAACACCAGATTGATTAAATTGGCCTTTTTTTCAGCAAAATTACAACACTGGACAATAATGCCTTTTGGCGGTATTATTTACAAGAAAACTGCTGCAAAGTGGACACCAGAATTTTTAATATGCTAGTTTTGGTACATAGATTCCCACAGGGGAGATATAATTCCTTTTACAGGAGTAAAAACGTGAGGCCTAGTGTTTCTGGTCTAACAAACACCAGATTGATTAAATTGGCCTTTTTTTCAGCAAAATTACAACACTGGACAATAATGCCTTTTGGCGGTATTATTTACAAGAAAACTGCTGCAAAGTGGACACCAGAATTTTTAATATGCTAGTTTTGGTACATAGATTCCCACACGGGAGATATAATTCCTTTTTACAGGAGTAAAACGTGAGGCCTAGTGTTTCTGGTCTAACAAACACCAGATTGATTAAATTGGCCTTTTTTCACCAAAATTACAACACTGGACAATAATGCCTTTTGGCGGTATTATTTACAAGAATACTGCTGCAAATAGGACATCTGAAGTTTTAAAATGCTAGTTTGGGTACATAGATTCCCACACGGGGAGATATAATTCCTTTTACAGGAGTAAAAACGTGAGGCCTAGTGTTTTTGGTCTACCAAACACCAGATTGATTAAATTGGCCTTTTTTTCACCAAAATTACAACACTGGACAATAATGCCTTTTGGCGGTATTAATTACAAGAAAACTGCTGCAAATTTGACATCAGAATTTTTTAAAATGCTAGTTTTGGTACATAGATTCCCACACGGGGAGATATAATTCCTTTTTACAGGAGTAAAAACGTGAGGCCTAGTGTTTCTGGTCTAACAAACACCCGATTGATTAAATTGGCCTTTTTTTCAGCAAAATTACAACACTGGACAATAATGCCTTTTGGCGGTATTATTTACAAGAAAACTGCTGCAAAGTGGACACCAGAATTTTTAATATGCTAGTTTTGGTACATAGATTCCCACACGGGGAGATATAATTCCTTTTTACAGGAGTAAAAACGTGAGGCCTAGTGTTTTTGGTCTACCAAACACCAGATTGATTAAATTGGCCTTTTTTTCACCAAAATTACAACACTGGACAATAATGCCTTTTGGCGGTATTATTTACAAGAATACTGCTGCAAATAGGACATCTGAAGTTTTAAAATGCTAGTTTGGGTACATAGATTCCCACACGGGAGATATAATTCCTTTTACAGGAGTAAAAACGTGAGGCCTAGTGTTTTTGGTCTACCAAACACCAGATTGATTAAATTGGCCTTTTTTCACCAAAATTACAACACTGGACAATAATGCCTTTTGGCGGTATTAATTACAAGAAAACTGCTGCAAATTTGACATCAGAATTTTTAAAATGCTAGTTTTGGTACATAGATTCCCACACGGGAGATATAATTCCTTTTACAGGAGTAAAAACGTGAGGCCTAGTGTTTCTGGTCTAACAAACACCAGATTGATTAAATTGGCCTTTTTTCAGCAAAATTACAACACTGGACAATAATGCCTTTTGGCGGTATTATTTACAAGAAAACTGCTGCAAAGTGGACATCAGAATTTTTAAAATGATAGTTTTGGTACATAGATTCCCACACGGGGAGATATAATTCCTTTTACAGGAGTAAAAACGTGAGGCCTAGTGTTTCTGGTCTAACAAACACCAGATTGATTAAATTGGCCTTTTTTCACCAAAATTACAACACTGGACAATAATGCCTTTTGGCGGTATTAGTTACAAGAAAACTGCTGGTATTTCAGAACACCCGAATTTTTAAAATGCTAGTTTTGCTAGATAAATTTCCCACACTGGGAGAAATATTGCCTAAGCCTTTTTACAGTATTAATTACGACTGGAGTGCTTCTTCTGGTCTAACACCAGAATAATTTTATTATTACGGTGAAAGCTTTTTCTAATTTATATTTCTGGCACATAAAAATATTTTTTTTCTGGCTGACAGTATTGGACTTGGCTGGCTGTAGTGGCACTGGCTAGCCTAGCTGGAACAGCACATTCATGGGATTTGCTATCCAAGTGGGTTACTTTCAGTTTCACCACTGATATATTAAATATCTTTGCAGTTAGTATGGGTGACACAAGCACAGCCAAACCCCTGATGTAGTATATCTATGAAAAAATCGAGTATTACATGAGATTAATGGACGTTGTGGCAGCTTTTGCTGTAGAACCACAAGTCCCAAAATGGCCGCCGCCTATCAGCCCAGTAACATGTGCCAGAAAACGGTCTGCCCATCCAGAAAAAAATAGACTTTGACTGAGCAGCTGAATCGCTGTTGTTCTGATTCACAGGTGTAGATTTTACACTTCTTTGGAGCTTTGGTTTAGACTCTGTGGCAGCTTGTGCTGGCGCACCACAAGTCCCAAAATGGCCACCGCCGGTCAGCCCAGTTACATGTGCCAGTAAAAATCGCTCTGGCCAGTCTCAACAAAATAGTGACTTTCAGTGAACAGCTCAGCTGAGTTGTTCTGATGCACAGGTGTAGAAAGGTAGATCATTCAATCACTTCTTTATCCCTGCCTATCTCGCCCTCACAGAAGCTGCATCCTCTCCCTACACTAGTCAGAGCAGTGTGACGTGCGGCGCTACGTGACTCCAGCTTAAATAGAGGCTGGGTCACATGCTGCACTTGGCCAATCACAGCCATGCCATTAGTAGGCATGGCTGTGATGGGCTCTTAGGGCAAGAAGTAAAACGCTAGCTGATTGGCTGCTGTGCAGCCCTTCAGAAAGCGGGAAGTAATCGGCGAACACCGGACCCGAACCCGAACTTTTTGAAAATGTCCGGGTTCGGGTCCATGTCCTGGACACCCCAAAATTCGGTGCGGACCCGAGCGATTTTCGAACTGTTCGGCCAACACTATACAGGTAATGAGATTTTTTCCCGCTCAGCTCTCTGGGCTGAAAGAAAAATGAACGGCAACAGATATTTTTCATCAGATCGATCAATGTGGATTAAAAAATGTCTGCCAAAATCAGTGACTGCGGTTCGGTGGGCTGGGCGCTAGCTACCTAACAAGTAGCTAACTAACTGGCGGTGATAAGGGACCCTTATGCCCCATTCACACGTCCGCAATTCTGTTTGTGGAACGGAATTGCGGACCCATATATTTCTATGGGGACAGACTTTGTCCCGCTCAGATCCGGAATTACGGATCCGTGCTTTTGGGTCTGCACTTCCGTTCCGCAAAAATATAGAACATGTCCTATTCTTGTCCGCAATTGCAGACAAGAAAAAGCATTTTCTGTATAGTTCTGGCAATGTGCGATCTGCAAAATGCGGAAAGCACATTGCCGTGTCCAGAGTTTTGAGATCTGCGGATCCATGGGATCCAAAAACACATATGGACGTCTGAATGGAGCCTACAAGGGTGTGATCAATGACAGGGGGTGATCAGTGACAGGGGGTGATCAGGGAATTTAGGATGGGGTGATCAAGGGGTTAACAAGAGGTTAATAAGTGAGGGGGGGGCACAAGTGCCTGAGAGCAACTCTAGAAGTGCCGGGACACGTATGGATAATTAGTGCACAGAATTGTCCTTTATCCACTATTTAAGCCTTCCAGGACATAGTGGAAAATCTATACCTTTTTGGAGAGCATCCTGCAAATAATGAAGCAGAAGACTGATGCCTGCAAGAGGGAGATTGCCCTTATTGGATAGCTCAAGATAAGTAGAAACCAGAATATTTAGTACCAGAGTGCTATAGTTTGGACTTAGAATAATTACAGAAGTCTTGCCTGTAAAGTGTAACCCTAAAGGGAACTCCTTAACAGATAATTGCCTAAACATGATAAAAGGAATACAATTGAACCAATTTCAGAGTCATTACTTACAGTCATGTGAAAAAATTAGGACACCCTTTGAAAGCATGTGGTTTTTTGTAACATTTTTAATAAATGGTTATTTCATCTCCGTTTCAACAATACAGATAGATTAAAGTAATCCAACTAAACAAAGAAAACTGAAGAAAAGTCTTTTCAAGATCTTCTGTAAATGTCATTCTACAAAAATGCCTATTCTAACTGAGGAAAAAGATAGGACACCCTCACATGTATTCCCTCTTAAATTGGCTCAGATCTCACACAGGTATATCACACCAGGTGCACATAATTAGTAGATCGTTACTCTGCATGTTGAATGAGGCTTGCCCTATTTAAACCTCAGACATTTAGTTTGGTGTGCTCCTGACTGTTGAAGTGAGAGTGAGCACCATGGTGAGAGCAAAAGAGCTGTCAGAGGACTTCAGAAAAAGATTGTAGCAACCTATGAGTCTGGGAAGGGATTTAAAAAGATCTCAAAAGATTTTGAAATCAGCCATTCCACTGTCCGGGAAGATAGTCTACAAGTGGAGGGCTTTCAAAACAACTGCCAACATGCCCAGGACTGGTCGCCCAGCAAGTTCACCCAAGAGCAGACCGCAAGATGCTAAAAGAGGTCTCCAAAACCCTAAAGTGTCATCTCGAGAACTACAGCAGGCTCTGGCTACTGTTGATGTAGAAGTACATGCCTCTACAATCAGAAAGAGACTGTACAAGTTTAACTTGCATGGGAGGTGTGCAAGGAGGAAACCTTTGCTTTCCAAGAGAAACATCGAGGCCAGACTGACATTTGCCAGAGATAAAGTTGACAAAGACCAGGACTTCTGGAATAATGTTCTTTGGACAGATGAGTCCAAAATTGAATTATTTGGACACAACAGCAGAGGACATGTTTGGCGTAAACCAAACACAGCATTCCAAAGAAAGAACCTCATACCAACTGTGAAGCATGGAGGTGGAAGTGTCATGGTTTGGGGCTGCTTTGCTGCAGCAGGACCTGGTCAGCTCACCATCATAGAATCCACAATGAATTCTACTGTGTATCAGAAGGTGCTTTGAAGAACATGTGAGACCATCAGTTAGAAAATTAAAGCTGAAGCGGAACTGGACCATGCAACATGACAATGACCCAAAACATACTAGTAAATCAACCAAAGATTGGCTGAAAGAAGAAATGGAGAGTCCTGGAATGGCCAAGTCAAAGTCCAGATTTGAATCCCATTGAGATGCTGTGGGGTGACTTGAAAAGGGCTGTACGTGCAAGAAACCCCTCAAACATCTCACAGCTGAAAAGTTCTGCATTGAGGAGTGGGGTAAAATTTCCTCAGACCGATGTCGAAGACTGGTAGATGGCTACAAGAACCGTCTCACTGCAGTTATTTCAGCCAAAGGAGGTAACACTCGCTATTAGGGGCAAGGGTGTCCTATCTTTTTCCTCAGTTAGAATAGGCATTTTTGTAGAATGACATTTACAGAAGATCTTGAAAAGACTTTTCTTCAGTTTTCTTTGTTTAGTTGGATTACTTTAATCTCTCTGTATTGTTGAAACGGAGATGAAATAACCATTTATTAAAAATGTTACAAAAAACCACATGCTTTCAAAGGGTGTCCTAATTTTTTCACATGACTGTATGATATACAAATGAACTGTGTCTGTAATGACTGCCTGGAGACAAGTGATTTACTAAAGTTCAACTGTTTTGTTACCATCGACTCCTCATCATTTCTACTACTACACTCATCATTTGCACCTAACGGTGCTGGCGTCACAAACCAGGGGCCCAGCCGCCAAAGCACCCTAAACACCACCACCACCATCAAGGGCACCTTAACTTCCATCTGGCTGGTGTTTCCTAAAACCGAGAGTGCCCCGGAAGATTTTGTGCTGTCTTCCCCATCACTGCACTGCTGACCCAGGAAGGCATCTGCTAACCATGAGTAACCAAAATTAACTATTACCTCCATCGGCCCACTGTGCATTCACGTGTTTCCCCTGTGGCCTGGTCATGGGCACTTCTACCTTTACTTCCTTCCAGCTCCCGTTTGATGCACATTAATTTGTTTAGTCCCACAAAGATATCAACCAGTGACTAAAATGCATCAAAATGAAGAAGCCTGAAGGATTGCGCCTCATAAATTAGGTGCGCTTCTGGCAGTTCATGCCAACGACTGCAGCCCCTGTGTAAAGAAGTCTTATAACTCCTCTTTATGCCTCTTTTCAGGTGTAAAAGATAATACATTTATCGGAGCCGAAGTTCTGGCATGGGCAACTCATGACAACTGAATATGGTAAGGTTCCATCAGTTAGTAAGCCTGAAAACCATGTCAGGTCACAAACCTGGTCAAATCCAGACTGCAGGTGACTTGGGGTGGGTTAATGAGTTGAATCAGTTCTTCAGTAGGTTTGACCAGATAGTCACACCTCCCCACTGCCCCATCTTCTTCCTCCACCACTACCATCACTGCCTGTTTACCTCTAAGCAGCCTACCACCACTCTCCCTCTCTGCACCAGAGGATTACATCGTTCACCCCCTCCCCACACGCCCACCTTGTCCTTCACCACACTCCAGGTGAGGAAGGAATTACAGAAACTCAAGGTGCAAAAGCTGCAGGACCAGACAGTATCAGCTCCAGGCTCCTGAAGTGCTGCTTAGACCAACTGTGTGGCATTATGGGTCACATGTTCAACATGAGCCTGAGGCTGTGGAAGCTACCACAGCTGTGATACCAGTGCCAAAGACCTCACACTCGAAAGACCTCAGCAGCTACAGGCCAGTAGCACTTACCTCACACTTGATGAATACCCTTGAGAGAATGGTTCTAAACCATCTTCGCCCCTAGTGAGGTCTTCATTGGATCCACTGCAATTTGCCTACCAGCCTGGCATCGGGTGGATAATGCCATCATCTACCTCCTACACCGAGCCCTAACTCACCTGGAGAGGCCTGGAAGCACTGTGAGGATCATGTTTTTGATCTCTCCAGTGCTTTTAATACCAT
>JAKVIS010001039.1:0-42428 GCA_033119425.1 Bufotes viridis
ACTGTGGGGAAATTGTTATATAGGTGGCCGTGGGGGAAATTACTATATGGGGCAGTGTGGGGGAAATTACTATATGGGGCAGTTTGGGGGAAATTACTATATGAGGTTAGTGTGGGACGTTTCTATTAGGGGGACATTATTTTTGGGGACACTATACAGGGATTATTACCTGGAGCACAATATAGCGTGTTGCCATTATTACTGCTGGCACTCTAGAGGACATTATAACTGCTGTAGACACTATAGGGATCTTTAGGGTAATTTATCAAACTGTTGTAGTCGAACTGGCTTAGTTGACAGCTCCTCTGGAAAAGGAAAGGGGGAATCTGATTGGTTGCTATGGGCAACTAAGCCAGTTCTAATTTACACCAGTTTGATAAATGACCCCAATTATGAGAAATCTAACGTGTCTGTGTAAAAAACTCTGTAGAGACGAGATGCGGCTGAAAGTTTTTGTCATGGCGGTCTGGGTCAGACAGAGGAGAAGAGGAAAGAGAAGATGTATATGACAGGAGATGTTCCTGGATCTGAGAGGTATGTGGTGCTGTATGCTCACTACTGTGACCTGCGTCTCATCTTCTCCTCCAAGTCTTTTTTATCATAATCATATGTATTTTAAATTTGGCAACTAAAATTTTTATTTGTCACCTGCAGTCCTATGTAACAGCTGTGGGGAGTCGCTCTGGTAGACAGCGGTGCGGGTGCAGTTTAGAGGCAAAACAAGGAGTCCAGATTGTGCAACAAACAGTGTTTTATTCACACTTGCACACCATAAACGAAAAACAGTCTCTTGGTGACAGTTCACACACAACGGAAATAATGTGGCCAAACAAAAACAGGCCAACACAGGTTCAGTCACCTGGGAGGTGTAGGTGCAGGTTCGCACCACGCTGTCGGCCCAGCCGCAGGAGAATCCAGCTTCAGGTAGCCAGGAACACAACACCTCCTTGCTGAGCTCTTTCCTCCAGGACAGAGAACTCCCAGCCCTGTTAGCAGCTCCAGGATAATCACACTCACAGCTGGTGGTGCTGGCTGAGTTTATAAACCCAGCCCAAAACTCGGACTGGACCGTGGGGAGCAGCCACCCACCCTACTCTTTAGCTGCTCCCAGTAAGAGCCGGCCCGGATCGGCTTTGCAGCCATGCTATTTAACAAAGTCAAACAGCACTAGCTGCTGCAGACAAAACCCGGCTCTCACCTCACCGAGGCCAGCAACCTCGGTGACACGTACCTGCCATCTAGGACGGCACCCTGCACCTTACCACATACCCCCCCCCTTTGTTCAACCCTGAGGGGGTGGACACAGGACAAACAGTGTACCCGGGAGAGCGCGTCTGCATTTTTTAATAACCGGCCCGCTCTGTGCTCCACCGTGAATTTAAAATTCTGTAGAGACAGAAACCACCTGGTGACCCGGGCATTCCTCTCTTTGGCTTGGGACATCCACTTGAGTGGGGAGTGGTCGGTCACCAGGCGAAAGCTTCTGCCCAACAGGTAATAACGGAGGGCCTCGAGTGCCCACTTGATGGCCAGGCACTCTCTCTCGACTATGCTGTACCTAGTCTCTGCTGGGGTGAGCTTGCGGCTGAGGAAGACAACGGGATGCTCCTCCCCGTTGACTTCCTGCGACAGTACCGCACCAAGGCCAACCTCAGAGGCGTCGGTCTGGACTACGAAATCCTTCCTGAAATCGGGTGTCACCAAAACCGGGACCCACACAGGGCCGATTTCAAGGCGGAGAAAGCCTTTTCCGCCTGCTCATTCCAGCGACCATCCCTGTCTTACGCCCCTTTAACAACTCTGTCAATGGCGAAGCAATAGTAGCAAAGTGGGGCACAAACCTCATGTAATACCCTACAATCCCCAGGAACGACTTTACCTGCCTGGTGGTGACCGGTCGGGCCAACTCCGTATTGCCTCTACCTTATTTACCTGAGGCTTGATGACTCCCGCCCAACTACATATCCCAGATATTTTGTCTCCTCTAACCCTATGGAGCACTTCTTTGGGTTAGCGGTCAGACCGGCTTTCCTCAGGGCATCCACTACCGCCTGCACCTTGGGTAAATGGCTTTCCCAGTCGGTGCTGTGGATGACTACATCATCTAAGTAGGCCGAGGCGCACCGACGATGTGGTCGCAGCACTATGTCCATTAACCTTGGAAAGTGGCGGGGCGCCATGCAGGCCAAAGGGTAACACCTTGTAGTGATACAGGCCCCGCGGGGTAACAAATGCGGTTTTTTCCTTAGCCGACTCGCTATGGGTACCTGCCAGTACCCTTTAGTGAGGTCCAGCACAGAAAATAACGGGCTTGTCCTAAACTTTCAACAAGCTCGTCTACTGGGGCATGGGATACGCGGCCAAACTTGGATACTTCATTTAACTTACGTAAAGTCGTTGCAGAACCGCAACGTCCCATCCGGCTTGGGTATTAGGACTATGGGACTGGCCCACTCACTCTTCGACTCCTCAATGACATCGAGCTTCAACATTAACTGCACTTCCTCCGCGATGGCCCGCCGCCGAGCCTCGGGTACCCGGTATGGTTTTAACCGACCTTGGCCTGAGGCTCAGTGACGATGTCATGTCGGATGAGAGACGTGCGGCCAGGGAGGTCCGAGAACACATCCGTGTTCCGACTGAGGAACTCCCTGACTTCCTGAACTTGTTTGGAAGATAGGCTGTCTGCAATTTTTACCGTGGTTACGGCTTCACAGGCCTCGAACTGTGGGCTGGACCCTTTTCACTCTAGAAGCCCTGGCCGGGGGCTGTGGTCAGTCGGCCGCGTCCCTATCTTTCCACGGCTTAAGTAAATTCACGTGGTACACCTGCTCGGCTTGCGCCGCCCTGGCTGGTGTACTTTGTAATTTACTTCCCTACCTTCTCGATCACCTCATAGGGGCCCTGCCACCTAGCTAGGAATTTGTTGTCAAGGGTGGGTACCAGAACCAAAACCCGATCTCCCGGATTGAAGTCCCGCACTCGAGCCTGACGATTGTACACCCTACTCTGGGCTTGTTGCGCTGCCTCCATATGCTCCCGGACCAAGGGCAACACCCTTTCCATCCGTTCCTGCATTTGGGCGACATACTCAATGACACTTTGTGGGGGACAGGCTGTTGTTCCCATGCTTCCTTGGCGATATCCAACAGGCCCCGAGGGTGTTCTGCTATAAAGCAGTTCGAAGGGCGAGAACCCAGTAGAGGCCTGGGGCACCTCTCGCACTGCGAACATGAGATAGGGCAGAAGCAGATCCCAGTCCTTCCCATCTCTAGACACCACCCTCTTTTAACATATTTTTTAGAGTTTGGCTAAACCTCTCCACAAGACCGTCTGTTTGCGGATGGTAAACGGACGTCCGTGAATCTGCTTTATACGCAACAATTTACACAGTTCCCTCATTACTTTGGACATAAAAGGGTCCCTTGGTCTGTCAGAACCTCTTTGGCAGGCCCACACGGGAAAACATCTCCATTAACTCTTTGGCAATGAGCTTAGCTGAGGTATGTCGCAGAGGCACCGCCTCCGGATACCGAGTGGCATAGTCGAGAACTACCAGAATGTGTTGGTGGCCCCTGGCAGACTTTGGTACAGGCCCACTAAATCCATCGCGATTCGCTCAAACGGTACTTCAATAATTGGCAGAGGTACCAGAGGACTACGGAAATGTGGCTGGGGCTAGTTATCTGACAGGTCGGACAGGACTTACAATAATTCTCTACCTCCTTGAACACACTGGGCCAATAAAATCGCTGCAGTATGCGGTCCTGGGTTTTCTGCCACCCCAGGTGTCCCCAAGAACATGTTGGTGGGCAAGCTCCATGACAAGCTTGCGATATGCTGTGGGCACCACCAACTGTTCAACAGGTTCGCTCGGATTTGGTCTCACCCGATACAACATATCCTGCAGAACAATAAATCGTGGGAACATTAATTCAGCCCCTGGTTTCTGGGGTTTACCATCAATTTCCAGCACATTCTCCCAGGCCCTGGTTAGGGTTTGGTCCCGGTGTTGTGCGGTCCCAAAATTTTCCCCGGAGACATTGAGGTCTGCCAACTCAGGTCCCGGTGGCAAGTCCTCCGTGTCTCCCACCATTACACTCAGTGGGGTTGTCTCCCCTCTACCGCTGGAGCAGTGGTCACCCCTACCGCTGGGCCCTTCAGACTCGGCTCCCAGGGTTCTGGCCTTCCAGTGGTATCAGGCCACTCCACTAGGGTCACCCCTGTCTCGGGTCCTCAGATACCTTTATTACCGCCACAGCGCCGGAAAACCGGGAAGTCCCTCCCAAGTATCAGTTCGTGTGGGAGTTTAGTAGCGACAGCCACTCGTGGGTCCACCTACCAGCCGTGGTGGACAAAGTCACTAGTGCAGTGGGGTAGTCTTTCAGGTCTCCGTGGATGCACAGGGACTCGACTTTACGGCCAGTATACTCCGCAGGCCGTACAAGGGCAGCCCTTACCAGGGAGACTAAACTCCCGGAGTCCAGCAGAGCCACCGCCAGAGAGTCTCCCACCTCTACCTGACACAGGTGGTTATGGTCCTGCACCTCACGGGTGCCAGTTGCGCACAGCTCGTGCATACAGGGAGTGACGACCCGCGTAGTTCATATCCATCGGCTCATCCCGATGCGGACAGTCGGCTCCTGATGTGGCCTGGCTCCTGACACCTCCAGCATACCACGGGAGGCGGACTCGCAGGGGGTATATTCCGGCAGGCCGCTCTGTCGCCGGACGCCGGAACTGGGGCAGAGGCCTCCGGGTTTGACTGACCCTTCCCCGCAAGAGTCCCCTGCAGGTTTCTGGTGGCCTCGTAGCGCTCCACCAGGTCGACCATCTCCAGGGCATTGGTGGGCGATACCTGGCCGATCCAGTGCTGGAGGGGATAAGGCAGGGCCCTCCAAAAGATGTCCGCCAACAGTCGATCCAGCATGGCAGTGGGACTTAGTAGACCGGGCTGCAGCCACTTTTGCAGCCTGTGCAGCAGATCGTAGAACTGCGGCCTAGCGGGTTCAGTCGCTTTAAAGTCCCACTGGTGGACTCTTTGGGCGCGGACCAGCACGCTTCACGCCCAGTCTGGCTAGGACCTCTCCTTTCACAGTGTCATAATCTGCCGCTTGGTCGTCCGACAAGTCGAAAACACCTGCTGGGGTCCGGGAAGCCAGGAACGGAGCGACTCACCTCAGCCCACTGGTCACGGGGTAACTTTTTCCCTCACGGCGACCTTTCTCAAAACCGCCAGGTACGCCTCAACGCCGTCTGCGGGGGTCATTTTTGGGATCGCCGCGACGGACCGCTTCCGGGCATCATGGACGTGGTGGGACGCTCCTGCCGCCTGTAACGCCATCACATGTTGTAGCAATAGTTGGTTGGTCTCCCGCTGCTGCACGTTAGCCTCTATGAGAGCCTTCACAGCAGCCTCCATGTTGTCAGAAACTCCTGCTTGCAGCTTTGCTGGCTTAATATATTCCATACACTTTAGAAAAACAAAACTTCGGGCGTTCACGCCAGCCTCACTGCGCATGCCCGCATCCGACACCAAATGTGGGGAGTCGCTCTGGTAGACAGCGGTGCGGGTGCAGTTTAGAGGCAAAACAAGGAGTCCAGATTGTGCAACAAACAGTGTTTTATTCACACTTGCACACCATAAACGAAAAACAGTCTCTTGGTGACAGTTCACACACAACGGAAATAATGTGGCCAAACAAAAACAGGCCAACACAGGTTCAGTCACCTGGGAGGTGTAGGTGCAGGTTCGCACCACGCTGTCGGCCCAGCCGCAGGAGAATCCAGCTTCAGGTAGCCAGGAACACAACACCTCCTTGCTGAGCTCTTTCCTCCAGGACAGAGAACTCCCAGCCCTGTTAGCAGCTCCAGGATAATCACACTCACAGCTGGTGGTGCTGGCTGAGTTTATAAACCCAGCCCAAAACTCGGACTGGACCGTGGGGAGCAGCCACCCACCCTACTCTTTAGCTGCTCCCAGTAAGAGCCGGCCCGGATCGGCTTTGCAGCCATGCTATTTAACAGAGTCAAACAGCACTAGCTGCTGCAGACAAAAACCCGGCTCTCACCTCACCGAGGCCAGCAACCTCGGTGACACGTACCTGCCATCTAGGACGGCACCCTGCACCTTACCACACAGCCCAGATAACAGTGGTGACTCTCTGTGTGCAGATAATGTTGTATATACTTCGTAGTCCTATAACACTCACACATAACACAATAGTTCACTGTGTTATGTGGGGTGTTACATAGGACTGCAGGTAACATCTATAACATCTGTACTCAGAGAGTTATGAGATGGTGGGGGTCCGACTCCTGGCCCCCCGTCAATCAGCTGTTTGAGGAGACCGCGATGTCCCAGCTAGCGCCGCAGCCTCTTTGCTCAGCGCTGTCCATTTGATAGCACTGCGCTTGGTACTGCAGCTCAGACCCAATCACTCAGATGGGACAGAGCTTCACCTCGGCCACGTGAACGATGAATGTGATGTCATATGGCCGAGGAAGAGACTGTGACGCTCACAAAGCACCGCAGCCCGAGTTGGGTAGACAGCCCCAGGCCTATCATGCACTTAATCCACCCCTGGTTGTCATTTATATTCTCTTCCCCATTGACCACTTCGAAGCGCCCCCAAACCGCCCCCAAACCGCCCTTGAATTCCCACAAAATGTCCACTTTGGGGGGTGGGGGTTAGTGCCCTAGAGCCAGGATACTTTAAAGGATGGACATTCGTGGATATTTGCCTCTATTGCTACTATGCAACTCCCTACTTTATTGCACTTTGAAGGGTTAACTAGCACTGTGATTTATGCTGTTGTGTCCTGTATTGTTTTGCACTTTAGTTCTTCCAGTGAAGAAGGACACTAGTTTACAGCAGACCATGGCTCTCTGGACTTACTTCCCATTGGGGTGTGCAGTGGATGGGGTACTACCAGGGGTCCCTTAAAGTGAAAGAGTTTTTTGTCATGGTGCCAGTTGCATTTTAGCGACGAGGGACTAAGTCTCCCTATGTAGAAGGTGATGGTGGAACCCAGGTGTAGGAATGCCAGAGTGGTATGAGGGTGGCCTAAAATGTCCTTCTAGGTGGGGCTTTTCCACTTGTCACGGTGCTCCTACCTGGATATCCTGGAACCCCAAGCATAGTCGTCCGAAGCAGTGCAAATAGGGTTAACAGTTGAGGGATTGGTGGAATAAATTGAGTCCAGACTTGTATTGAAGTAGTTAACAGCTTTACTTGCATAAACTTTCATCAAGGAACAATCTCCCAACTCTATCTTGGTTATCAGCAGGTTTTGCATTAATTCTGGCAGGAAAACACATTTGGCTCTGCTACATCTGTCACTTTCTTTAGCTCTGCTGTTCTATCAGGATTAAATAGAATCTTTTCCTTTCTGCTGTGCTTAGCTTTCTGTAATCTGGTCTGTCTTTATCTTTATCCTGGGAACTTTACTCCGGACTTGTGAGGCTTGCAGCTTGGGCCTCTATGCCCAACAGAGCTGCAGGTGTGCTCTTCTGGCTTGCACATGACCTTCCCCTTGCAGAAGGTACTCTAGTCTGACCTTCACTAACTAAAACTCTTCCCTCTCTAGAGAGGGTTAGAAAGACAAGTTTAATTCTCTGTAAACTAGCTCTGCCATAGGTGTCGCCATCTGCTGGTGAACCAGGCACACTACATGAACATTAACAATTTAAACATAAGAAATGCACAGTGTGGAGGACCTGGACAAAATACACAGAATAACACCTTACCAGCACACACAGATGGGAGCGGGCGTAGGAGTGGTAATGCAACTCGGAGGCGTTACAGGTGCACCATAGTTTACTATCCCTTCTGGAGAGCAGAAACATGTGGTGGTACCTCGAAGACCCAGCACAGTGTTGGGGCCACCCCAAACCCAGCCATTGCAATTTGGCATCATGAACAGGATACAGTCCAGTGCCAGTAGTGCAAGTCATCGTGGATCCAGCCTTAGTGGATCAAGACTCCCAGTGGGGACTACAGGAATGCATCAGCCTGCATCTGAGATGAACATCTGCAATCATAAGGGTTCCCCTAAGGGTTTCTGCCACAAGCAAGTGACTCTGCTAGTGAGACTGTGTCCTGCATTACTAGCTAGAGAATGGCTAGTGAGGAAACTGTGTTACTGCTGACTCTCGACTGCCATGCGCTACCTGAAGCGCAAAGTGGAGAAAAGTCCCCGTGTGACTGCTGAGGAACTGGAAAAGATTTGTCAGATGCGGTACTGAAGTTTCAGCTCAGACAATAAGGCGCACACTGCGTAATGAAGGCCTCCATGCCAGAACTCCCAGGCGCACTCCCTGCTGTCTCCAAAGAATAAGAAGAGTCGACTGCAGTATGCCAAAAGTCATGTGGACAAACCACAAAAGTTTTGGGATAGTGTTCTGTGGACTGATGAAACAAAATTAGAACTGCTTGGGCCCATGGATCAACGCTATGTTTGGAGGAGGAAGAACAAGGCCTATGAAGAAAAGAACACCTTGCCTACTGTGAAGCATGGCGGGGGTCAATCATGCTTTGGGGCTGTTTTGCTTCTACAGGTACAGGGAAGCTTCGCGTAGGTGCAAGGTACCATGAATTCTCTTCAGTACCAGGAGATATTGGATGAAAATGTGATGCAGTCCGTCACAAACCTGAGGCTTGGGAGACGTTGGACCTTTCAACAGGACAATGATCCCAAGCATACCTCCAAGTCCACTAGAGCATGGCTGCAGATTAAAGGCTGGAACATTGTGAAGTGGCCATCGCAGTCACCAGACTTACATCCGATTGAGAACCTCTGGTGGGACTTATAAAAAGCAGCTGCAGCGCGCAAGCCTAAGAATGTGACTGAACTGGAGGCTTTTGCCCACTGGCATCATGAACAGGATACAGTCCAGTGCCAGTAGTGCAAGTCATCGTGGATCCAGCCCTAGTGGATCAAGACTGCCAGTGGGGACTACAGGAATGCATCAACCTGCATCTGAGATGAACATCTGCAATCATAAGGGTTCCCCTAATGGTTTTTGCCACAAGCAAGTGACTCTGCTAGTGAGACTGTGTCCTGCATTACTAGCTAGAGAATGGCTAGTGAGGAACTGTGTTACTGCCTTATTGTGCTACTGTACTTTGCTACCATATCAGTAGATATTTAATGTGATACGTCCGCTAGTCCTGGGGCATCTAGAAGTACCCCAACTATGCCCAGCGCTAGCACCCGGCAAGGTTGGGCAGCTGCCAGGGACCACTGCTTCTGGGGAGGGGGGGGGGGGGGCACTGAGCTGCTATGAGCACTTCCATCAATACAGATGGAAGAACTCATTGCTGGAGCTGCTGACATTTCACTTACGCAGTACCCCTTCTGGAGGGCCCTCTGATAGTCAAATGAGGCTGCTGCAGAGATTCAGACACGCCCACGTACAATATAATGACCCCCAGTGCCCCCTCCATACAGCATAACCTCCAGTGTGGGGACCACTGGGGATCATCATTCTGAATGGGGGGGCAGCTGGGGGTTATTAGCGGTAATCCCGAGTGTGGCTTGGGGTTACATTACATTGCAAGCAGCGGTAACCCCGAGCCACACTTGGGATTACCATGAGTTAATCTGAACGGCACAGGGATGGATGTGGACAGCACACAGTGTGCTGTCCGCATCCGCGAACTTCCGGCCGCAGCTCCGGAAGATTGTACCGCTCCGGGTACAAAATGAATGAAGACATCGTACCGCTAGGGAGGTTAAAGAAGCACTCCCATCGTAAAGGTATGTCCACAAGTATGTGAGAACTGTTCTGACTGTTGCTTCACCCCTGCTAAAGGTCTCCCTTCTGCTTTCTGGTTTCCATCTTTATCTGCCTTTTCTCTCTACTATATTCATTAAAAATGGCTGCTGCTCTTTCAAAATGTCTTCCCATGTTTCTACAGTCTACAAGTCCCAGAATACTGCTGTCCGAAGGGGGAGAGTGTAAACGAGGGTGGGCGTTCCCTCCCTGTATTCTCATCGTCCTGACAGGACCTTATGATGTCACTCGGTCATGTGAATATCAAATTGATTAAATTATTATGTTTATTTCCTAATATAAAGTGGATTGTAGATTAGCTAACAAGAATCTATGCATCTGCTGGTTCTTTCATTTCTCTGCTAGGTTTAAGCCATGTGACTTGAACTGATGATTCTAGGCATTATATGCTGATGTGGAGGAGGCGGTGCTGTAGTGGGAGGAGCAAGAGAGGGGCGGAGTTACAGCAGCTGACACTCTTTCTTCAGACTCTGCTTGTAGTTTCCATCTGCACAGGAAAGAGAGAAACTGACTTTGGAAAACGCAACTATGAGGACAGAATGGTTTGTCCTATCTAGCCACATGATGCAGTGACCGAAAATAAAGATGTGAATTTCTCTGTAAAGAAAGCATCTCAAAATGTAACTTTGTTCGGAAAGGAGGTTTAATATCTATTTGAAATGCAAGTCGGAAATATAACCCCATGGGAGTGGTTCTTTAATGTGCCAATTAAAAATTATAACAACCGGTTACCCCAAACTTACCAGGGAAAATAGCAATTGAGACGCCTGAAACTGATCCAACAAATAACCAAAAAACCCAAGAGGCTCAACAAAAAGAAATGGATGACTATAATGTCAAAGCTGAGGCTAAAACACCACCGGACAAACAAATGGGAGTCTGCTCCCTATGAGATCAAAGCATGACCAGTCTGATGACCTTACTGAGGTCCACCAACTACCAGCTTGATGACCGTAGGCTTGACCACTGATAACCAGCTTGACGTCCATAGCCTTGACCAGCCATGTGCATCCCGCATGTTCCTCAAAACAAGCTGACGAGATGCATAATCAGATGCCAGGCAGATTACAGCATCGACAGCTAGCCAAACACAAGTGGGGACAAAGCCAAGTCTTCCAGCTACTATCAAGTGAGGTCTTATAATAGAAGAATAATGACTCGTTGACCCCTGAAGTCACACTCTCTTTATTTCTATACGTCTGAAGTTACAGGACTGAGCTCTTCAGGATTGTCAGGATGGATCCCAGCGCCAGGATGATGGCGGCATAGCTGGACTTGATGCTGGTGCTGCCGCTGAAGTTACACAGGTCGGTGGAGCAGCAGGAGACGGTGGCGGTGATGCCAGATATGGTAGTGGTAAGAGGAGTGCAGGACTCTGCACAACTCTTAATGATGGAAGTGGCCGAGATCCCACCTGCAGTGGAGAAAACAGAAATGTGATAATCTGACCGGCACTAATCATGTGACCATACAGTGTTGTTATTAAAGGGGCGGGGTTGTGACTACCTGTCGTTACCAAGATTACATGTTATGATTAAATATGTGCAGTCAATGGAGTCAGAAGCCCGATCATAGCTGAATGAGGACCACTCAGGGGCCCCATAGTGACAAAACTGATTCTGAACTCACCAACTGTGCCGCTTGCCACTGATGTCAGACAGGACGTTGTGGTACTTGTGCAGTTTGTCTCCGTCAGGCATTTGGAGTTGCTATCTTGTGCCTCACAGGTGTAACATCGTAGACTGTAAGCTGCGGGCAAGAGGAGAGAGGATACAGATTACATATGAACGAGTATCTAAGAGAGTGCTGAGCTGTGTATCTAATCCTATCCTGTGTGATACTGTCTGCTGAGCTGTGTATCTAATCCTATCCTGTGTGATACTGTCTGCTGAGCTGTGTATTCAATCCTATAATGTGTGATACTGTCTGCTGAGCTGTGTATTCAATTCTATAATGTGTGATACTGTCTGCTGAGCTGTGTATCCAATCCTATAATGTGTGATACTGTCTGCTGAGCCGTGTATCGAATCCTATCATGTGTTATATTGTGTACTTCCAAATCTCAGAGTGAGGGCGCCGGGGCCAAAAATGGGACTTCTCTCCCTCGTATTCCCCGTCAGAGCTAGTACACCCTGCAGAACCTCGTAATACGGAGTCATCGTCCTGACAAGGTTCACTCTAGGCCGGTATAACAGGGAGAGGTTCCAGACTGGCCGCACTTGTCAGAGCGAAGATTTCCCAGCAGTTTCCATCCTGCACAAGACATATAGTTATTATTGTGCGGACTGTAATACACACTGTGCCGGGCCTCAGGTGATGAAGGGTTAAGGGGCTTATCCAGAAATTTTATATTGATGATCCTCATGATAGATCAGATCTGCAGGGTCCAACTCCCCCAAACCCCCCGCCCGCCCTGGTGAGTGCTGCGGTCCCCTCACAGCTTACCATGCACAGCGCCATACATTGTGTAGTGGCTGTGCTTAGTATTGCAGCTCAGCCCCATTCACTGAGTGCTGCGGACTCTTCTAACAGCTGATCAGTGGGAGTCCATAGGGTTAAATACACTGGCGGATCCAGGGGGTGGGGGTGGGACGGGGGGTACGTGTACAGAGAATATAGTGAGAGTCAGAGAGAGGGCTTCCGTTCGCCCTACTTCCCCATTCCGCCGGCCTCGCCCGGGTAACGTGTGGGCTGTCGGCTCAGGCTGTCGCTGTACTGCTAAGCACCTGCCGGTGATGTCACACACCGGCGCTCGGACTCAGCGCGGTATATATGTGGTTGGTGGTGGGGGGGGGGAGCTGCATGCGCGGTCGGACAGAGTACTATACTACATTGGCGTACTGAAGTAGAGCTGAGCTAGAGCTTCTGGCCTGAACCTGTCCCTGTCTGGACCAGCCCAGGCGACTAGGTGAGCTTGGGCAATCATGCTCCAGTGCCATGCCGGCTGGCCACCACACTTTTAATAGTGTACTAACTGTTCTAAATAGTTTACTACCTAATACTAAATACCTTACTGCCTGTCCCCACTCCCCAGGTCGCCACTCCCCAGGTCCCCACTCTCCAGGTCCCCACTCTCCAGGTCCCCACTCTCCAGGTCGCCACTCCCCAGGTCCCCACTCTCCAGGTCCCCACTCCCCAGGTCCCCACTCCCCAGGTCCCCACTCTCCAGGTCCCCACTCTCCAGGTCCCCACTCCCCAGGTCCCCACTCCCCAGGTCCCCACTCCCCAGGTCCCCACTCTCCAGGTCCCCACTCCCCAGGTCCCCACTCTCCAGGTCCCCACTCCCCAGGTCCCCACTCCCCAGGTCCCCACTCTCCAGGTCCCCACTCCCCAGGTCCCCACTCCCCAGGTCCCCACTCCCAGGTCCCCACTCCCCAGGTCCCACTCCCAGGTCCCCACTCTCCAGGTCCCCACTCCCAGGTCCCTACACTCCAGGTCCCCACTCCCCAGGTCCCCACTCCCAGGTCCCCACTCTCCAGGTCCCCACTCCCAGGTCCCCACTCCCCAGAGTCCCCACTCCCCAGGTCCCCACTCTCCAGGTCCCCACTCCCCAGGTCCCCACTCCCCAGGTCCCCACTCTCCAGGTCCCCACTCCCCAGGTCCCCACTCTCCAGGTCCCCACTCTCCAGGTCCCCACTCCCCAGGTCCCCACTCTCCAGGTCCCCACTCCCCAGGTCCCCACTCCCCAGGTCCCCACTCTCCAGGTCCCCACTCTCCAGGTCCCCACTGTTGCTTTTAGTGTTTGGAAAGTGACACTGTTATCAGTATATTTCTACCTTTTTACACATAATTGTGTATTGTTTGTTACTATTTTGTCCGGAAATATATTGTTCTATAATCAGTATACAAACTCCTGATGAAAATGTCTCCAAAACTGTTAAATAATAAAGTTATATGGGGTTAAATGTCACCTATTTGTTTGTAATTTTTAAAATCCGTAATTTGGAAAGACAAATGTGACAGTTTTTAAAGGTTAGAGCTGTACGATAGGTTAAATAAAATAGTCTGTTCTATAAGCACCACATTATTCTCTGTCCGCCGCCATGAAACAATCTGGAAGTGCCCCTTCCGAGACCAGGCTCTGGATCCGCCGCTGGTCTAATACCGTTTAATGCCCTATAAAACACTGGTACTTGGTGAATTACTTCACGAGGATCTATGTTCTTAATACAAATGTACATCATCTAAAGAAGACGCGGTGAGTCCGGAACATGTCCGGGCCACGATCGCGTCCTGAGCAGTGTGATTGTAAAGCATGAAATAAAAGTGAAAGATTTTACCCAGAAGAGCGGAGGAAATTGCCATATGGGATACAGTCTGCTGAGCCGTGTATCTAATCATATTCTGTGTGATAAGTCTGCTGAGCAGTGTATCTAATCATATTATGTGTGATACTGTCTGCTGAGCCGTGTATCTAATCATATTCTGTGTGATAAGTCTGCTGAGAAGTGTATCTAATCATATTCTGTGTGATACTGTCTGCTGAGCTGTGTATCTAATCCTATCCTGTGTGATACTGTCTGCTGAGCTGTGTATCTAATCCTATCCTGTGTGATACTGTCTGCTGAGCAGTGTATCTAATCATATTCTGTGTGATACTGTCTGCTGAGCAGTGTATCTAATCATATTCAGTGTGATACTGTCTGCTGAGAAGTGTATCTAATCATATTCTGTGTGATACGGTCTGCTGAGCAGTTTATCTAATCATATTCAGTGTGATACAGTCTGCTGAGCAGTGTATCTAATCATATTCTGTGTGATAAGTCTGCTGAGCAGTGTATCTAATCATATTCTGTGTGATAAGTCTGCTGAGCAGTGTATCTAATCATATTCTGTGTGATAAGTCTGCTGAGCAGTGTATCTAATCATATTCAGTGTGATACAGTCTGCTGAGAAGTGTATCTAATCATATTCTGTGTGATACTGTCTGCTGAGTATCTGTATCTAAGCCTATATTTAATATGTCTGATACAGTCTCAGCAGCCCACACAGCACTACACCCCCCATCATTCTCGCAGTGCACCCATCCTGCGGGGTCTTACCTGTGGCGGCACAGAGGGCGATCACCAGGAGGAGGCTCGTGTACGCTGCCATTGTGAGCGGAGTGATGTGTAACTGGGGTAAGATCGCCCTTTATATATATTTCCAGAAAACGTAATATTTCTGTCCTCCCATAAAGCAAACTATGAGGCATTGACCATATAAGGACATGTCGCCTGGGAGTGTCCTGTCACAACCTATACATCTGCACAATGCGTGTCACATATTATACAGCGATCAATAGAAGAGAGACAGTGAGTCCATGAATACAAGTGACTTCACACCGAGGATTCCTGACAACCCGCTCTCTTCATCCAGCAGACTAGTATAACATGGGGCAGCCAACAATAAATTCCCATATGCATCTATATGATCCAATATCATAATATACAAAACCAAAAAATTAGATATATGGATCAAAGAGTAAAAAAACTAAACATTTAAAACAACACTATGTATATTTAAATAATCAAAGTTACTTTTATTGAACAATTCATAAACAATCTTGGCATCACATAATTAAAAACACTTAAAAACTACTGGGTTGATGATATGTGGTGGCATTAAACTATCAATATAAAGTGCAAAAACATAGAAGGGGCAGTAATAAATAAAGTCACTGTGCTCATCAATGGGGTATGAATACCACAGAATTACTTGGTAAGTATCTAGTACTGAATGTGATACAACAGCAAGTGCTACAGAATCAAGATACTGTAATAAGAAAGTGCTATTACAGATAAATAATAGATGATACGTTATGTAGATACTGACCCGAATGCACACCACGACATCGCCAAGCCATACATTGATCCATATATCAAATTTTTTGGTTTAGTATCACATGGTGTCTGAAGAAATACATATATACGCTACATGGAAAAAAGTGCTGACCCCTCCACATTTCACTTCCAGGAGCTTTTCTGACCTCACTTTTTACATCCATAGGCAGTAATATGCAGGTTGTCCCCCATTGGTCTTCTGGAAGGATTTTTACAAGATTTTGGGTGTTAGTGGCAGAAGAACACATTTGTGAGGTCAGACACTGATACTGAAAGCGAGGCCTTGCATCACAGTCTCTATTCTAGTGTTGGATGGGGTTGAGATTGGATCTCACTGTGACCTGTCAAGTTCTGCCGCACCAAACTCCCCCGACCTTGCCTTTATGAAGCTGGATTTGTGCACTGGGTGGAACCTCCACTATCTCTGACTTCTACTTCTACTGTCTCTGAGTGTTTCCACTATCCCTAGTGACCTGTACTATCTTTGATGCCACTTTGGCCTTGCACTATGTCTGGAAACCCACTACCTCTGGCTCCCCTACTATCTTTGGTGTCAACCACTATCTCTAGTGCCTCCACAATTGGTGCACTTCACTATCTCTGTGTACCAGCATCTATGGAGCCCTTCAGCATTTCTGGAGCCCCCACTATTTTGGGTGCACCCCCACTATTTCGGGTGCCATCACCTATCTCTGGTGACCTCACTGTCTCCGGTACATTCATTATTTCTAGTGCACATTTAATGCACACAATCAGGTCCATAATATTGGATGTAGAACATTTGAAAGTCCAGGGGACCTTTAAGTCCTGCTACAAGTTTGACATCCAGTTATTACATAGAATCTGTGGGCATTACATACTGTAGGAACAGGTTTTTCTTATTAATACATTTCTAGGAGAGGTTCTTTATTGTGTCAGAACATATCTCAGATTTGAAGGTTGCCAGTAGCACAGTGGGAGCAGATGTGGACGTATTGTTTTAAGTCAGTCTTCCTTGTGTAGGACATGATGTTATTTGACTTAGTATCTCTAGCTTTAGTTTGTAGGTCACTGTCAGAGGTACTCTTTGGTTCTTCTAATTTGCTTGCATTGGAGGGTTGACTTGTGATTTGCTGATTGCTCTGATGTAAATATGTTCTTTTGAGATGGGTGAAGTGTTCATCACTGTCGGATGGCCTGACTGTAGATGGACTATTTTTTTTTTTTACAGGAAGGAGAGGAAGGTAGAGGGAGGGAAAGAGGAAGATGGACGGAGTCTAATAGAAGGAAAATGCTGGTAGGTGGCTAAATACTCAGAGTAAAGAGAGACTCAGGGTATACATAAATATGTTGGTCCCATGTTGCTCAGAATCAGTGGTGTAGCAATAGGGGTCGCAGCGACTGCAATTGCGACCAGGCCCCTAAGACAGGGGCGCCCCCCATTGGGGTGGGGGGGGGGGGAAGGCACTTGTTACTGGCATATGATTGGTGGGCATGGAGAGGCACTTGTTACTGGCACATGATTGTGGGGAAAGGCACTTGTTACTGGCATATGATTGGGGAGCATGGCAGGCATTTTACTAGCACATGATTGGCGGAGGCACTTGTTACTGGCACATGATTGGGGGAGAGGCACTTGTTACTGACACATGATTGGGGGAGAGGCACTTGTTAATGGCACATGATTGAGGAGAGTGGCATCTGTTACTGGCACATGATTGAGGGGGAGTGGCATCTGTTACTGGCACATGAGTGGGGGAGGTACTTGTAAATGGCACATGATTGGGGGCATGGAATGGACTTGTTACTGCGCTACATGATTTGGGGCATGAGAGGCACTTGTTACTGGCACATGATTGGGGGAAAGGCACTTGTTACTGGCACATGATTGGGGGGCATGGAGAGATATTTGTTACTGGCACATGATTGGGGGCATAAAGGCACTTGTTACTGGCATAATTGGGGGCATGTAGAGGCATTTTTGTGCACTGGCACATGATTGGGGAGAGCGCACTTGTTACTGGCACATGATTAGGGGGAGAGGCACTTGTTACTGGCACATATTTGGGAGGGGGTGGAGAGGCACTTGTTACTGGCACATCATTAGGGGAAAGAGGCAATTGTTACTGGAACATGATTGGGGGAGAGAGGCACTTGAAACTGGCACATGATGGGGGCATGGAAAGGCACTTGTTACTGGCATTTCATGATTGGTAGGGAGAGGCACTTGTTACTGGCACATGTATTGGGGAAGAAGGCACTTGTTACTGGCACATAATTGGGGGAGAGAGGCACTTTGTTACTGGCACATGATTGAGAGAGAGGCACATTGTTACTGGCACATGATTGGGGGAGAGACATTTGTTACTGGCACATGATTGGGGGAGGCACTTGTTACTGGCACATGATTGGGGAGAGGCACTTGTTACTTGGCACATGACTGGGAGCAGAGGCACTTGTTACTGGCATATGATTGGGAGAGGAGGCACATGTTACTGGCACATGACTGGAGGAGAGGCATCGTGTTACTGACACATGATTAGGGGAGAGGCACTTGATACTGGCACATGTTTGAGGGAGGTGACATTTGTTACTGGCACATGAGTGGGGAGTGGCAAACGTAAATGGCACATGATGTAGGGGGCATGGAAGGGCACTTGTTACTGGCACATGGTTGGGGGCATGGCAGAGACATTTGTTACTGGCACATGATTGGGGAAGAGGCACTTGTTACTGGACACATGATTGGGGGGAAAGGCACTTGTTACTGGCACATGATGTAGAGGCATGGAGAGACACTTATTACTGGCACATGATTAGGGAAGAGGCACTTGTTACTGGCACATTATTGAGGGAGAGAGGCACTTGTTATCTAGCACATGATTGGCATGGAAGAGCACTGTTACTGGCACATCATTAAGGCAACAGATGCACTTGTTACTAGTCACATTGATTGGGGAGAGGCACTTGTTACTGGCACATGATTAGGGAGAGGCACTTGTTACTGGCACATCATTGGGGGGGAGGCACTTGTTACTGGCAAATCATTGGAGGAAAGAGACACTTGTTAACTGGCACATGATTGGGGGGGCATGGAAGGCAATTGTTACTGGCACATGATTGGGGGCATGTAGAGGCATTTGTTACTGGCACATGATTGGGGGCATGTAAAGGCACTTGTTACTGGCACATGATTGGGGGGCATAGAGAGGCATTTGTTACTGGCACATGATTTAGGGGAGGCACTTGTTAATGGCACAGTGATTTGGGGAGAGAGGCACTTGTTACTGGCACATGATTGGGGGGCATAGAGAGGCATTTGTTACTGGCACATGATTGGGAGGAGAGTGGAACTTGTTACTGGCACATGATTGGGGGTGTGGCGAAACCAACCTCGCCACTGGGTTTTGGAGGGGACAGATTGCCAGCCTCTTGCCCCAGGATTATGGGCCCTCTCATCAGCCCATGCTAAACTTAAACCCCATGGCGATTTGACTGTGTTTGTGGCATCTGAGCGCTGTTTGGATATATTGAGCGCTCAGATCCAAGCCATCTGGGGATATGTTAAATGTCTGTGTGTACTGTAAAGGGTGGTCAAAAAAATTGTCCCAGAGGGGACATAGTGACCACTATAGAAATGCACATCCACCAAATAATATGTAAAACTCAATAATTTTATTGACCTTACCCCTGACGAAGCCGGAGGGAGCCGGCGATACGCGTGGGGCGTTTTCTCTTTATACTTGGTCCACACGCCAGCGCACACAGGTTATCTGATGGTATAAGGTTTATTTGTGGATTGTTCCTTTAAATGCTTGCCATGTTGGTTTGAATACACATTATAATATATACCTTTTGTGCATGCTGTGTGCCAGTGAGCTGGCTGTTATGTACTTTTTAGCCTCTATTTAGGGCTTGGTGTGGACCCAGTATGTGTGTCGGTTTTATCATATCCCGACACAATGGGTGTATTGTATACAATTTTTAAAGTGTGTTTGTGTATTTGTCCCGTTTATGTACAATAAAATTATTGCGTTTTACATATTATTTGGTGGATGTGCATTTCTATAGTGGTCACTATGTCCCCTCTGGGACAATTTTTTTGATATACTTTAGTTTTTTTGGCCACTTTTGCACTCCTGTTGGATACTCTAGTGTGCCCCCTCATTGCATGTTTTACTGTAAAGGGTGGGACATTGTATATTTGAATAGTGATGTCTGTCCTATTGTCCCCACGTGTGTATTGGCGATTTCCCTTTGTCCTGAGAGATAATTGAATGACTCCTCGGTTGTCTCCAGGACAGAAGACATTGTGTATTCTCCTGCCTGTGATGATTACATTACCCATGTAGGGTAATTGTATCACAGGCAGAGGGGAGGAATATGCTGGGTGTGGTTGTCCCTATTGTCCCATTGTGTGTGATTGGCTGCTGTATCCCCTGTGTCTCAGTCTTCCTTCTGGTCCCCTAGGGGAGTGTCCACCAGGTGGGAGACCTGCATAAATACCGGGCAGGTAGCCCTCAATAAAAAATTCTGTTTAACCATTAATACGGAGCCTCGTCTCGTACTTGGGGAAATTGCTACTCAGAACGTTCTCTTGCCTGTTCCAGGAGAGGAGGACTTCGTATGGTTCCAGTTCGGTGGATTCCAGCGGTTGTGGGTTGCTGTGCTCTTCGCCAGGGGAATCGCCCGAACGGTATTAACCCTCACTATACCGGGTTATACCGTAACAGGGGGGCATGGAGAGGCACTTGTTACTGGCACATGATTGGGGGAGAGGCACATGTTACTGGCACATGATTGGGGGGATGCAATTGTTACTGGCACATGATTGGGCGGGAGAGGCACTTGTTACTGGCACATGATCAGGGGGGTACTTGTTACTGGATCATGATTGAGGGGGAGTGACATTTGTTACTGGCACATAAGTGGGGTAGAGGCACTCGTAAATAGCACATGATTGGGGGCATGTAAAGGCACTTGTTACTGGCACATTATTGCGGGGCATAGAGAGGCATTTGTTACTGGCACATGATTGGGGGGAGGCACTTGTTAATGGCACAGTATTGGGGAAGAGGCACTTGTTACTGGCACATAATTGGGGGAGAGAGGCACTTGTTACTGGCACATGATTGGGAGGAGAGTGGAACTTGTTACTGGCACATGATTGGGGGGCATGGAGAGGTACTTGTTACTGGCACATGATTGGGGGGGCATGGAGAGGCACTTGTGACTGGCACATGATTGGGGGAGAGGCACATGTTACTGGCACATGATTGGGGGGATGGAATTGTTACTGGCACATGATTGGGGGGGGGGAGAGTCACTTGTT
Organism: Bufotes viridis; assembly: GCA_033119425.1. Taxonomy (NCBI): domain Eukaryota; kingdom Metazoa; phylum Chordata; class Amphibia; order Anura; family Bufonidae; genus Bufotes; species Bufotes viridis. The sequence continues at coordinate 20,933 of JAKVIS010001039.1, forward strand.
ACTGGCACATGATTGGGAGAGAGGCACTTGTTACTGGCACATGATTGGGGGGAGAGGCACTTGTTACTGGCACATGATTGGGAGAGATGCACTTGTTACTGGCACATGATTGGGGGGAGAGGAACTTGTTACTGGCACATGATTGGGAAGTACTTGTTACTGGATCATGATTGAGGGGGAGTGACATTTTTTACTGGCACATGAGTGGGGGAGAGGCACTCGTAAATAGCACATGATTGGGGGCATGTAAAGGCACTTGTTACTGGCACATTGTGCAGGCATGAGAGGCACTTGTTACTGGCACATGATTGGGGGGAGGCACTTGTTAATGGCACAGTATTGGGGAAGAGGCACTTGTTACTGGTACATAATTGGGGGAAAGGCACTTGTTACTGGCACATGATTGGGAGGAGAGTAGGAACTTGTAACTGGCACATGATTAGGGGCATGGAGAGGTACTTGTTACTGGCACATGATTGGGGGCATGGAGAGGCACTTGTTACTGGCACATGATTGGGCGAGAGGCACTTGTTACTGGCACATGATTGGGGGAGAGGCACATATTACTGGCACATGATTGAAGGAGAGGCACTTGTTACTGGCACATGATTGGGAGAGAGGCACTTGTTACTGGCACATGATTGGGGGGAGAGGCACTTGTTACTGGCACATGATTGGGAGAGATGCACTTGTTACTGGCTCATGATTGGGGGAGAGGAACTTGTTACTGGCACATGATTAGGGGGGTACTTGTTACTGGCACATGATTGAGGGGTAGTGACATTTGTTATTGGCACATGAGTGGGGGAGAATCACTCGTAAATGGTACATGATTGGGGGCATGGAAGGGACTTGTTACTGGCACATGTTTGGGGGCATGCAGAGACATTTGTTACTGGCACATGATTGGGGGAAGAGGCACTTGTTACTGGAACATGATTGGGGGGAAAGGCACTTGTTACTGGCACATGATTGGGGGGAGAGGCACTTGTTACTGGCAAACAATTAGGGGAAAGAGGCACTTGTTACTGGCACATTATTGAGGGAGAGAGGCACTTGTATCTGGCCCATGATTGGGGGGCATGGAAAGGTACTTGTTACTGGCACATAATTGGGGAGCATACAGAGGCATTTGATACTGGCACATGATTGGAGGAGAGGCACTTGTTACTTGCACATGATTGGGGGGGAGAGGCATTTGTTACTGGCACATAATTAGGGCGGAGAGGCACTTGTTACTGGCAAATCATTGGGGGAAAGAGGCAATTGTTACTGGAACATCATTGGGGGAGAGAGGCAGTTTAAACTGGCACATGATTGGGGGCATGTAAAGGCACTTGTTACTGGCACATGATTGGGGGGCATAGAGAGGCATTTGTTACTGGCACATGATTGGGGGAGGCACTTGGTACTGGCACATAATAGGGGAGAGGCACTTGTTACGGGCATATGGGGGCAGAGGCACTTGTTACCGGCATATGATTGGGGAGGGGAGGCACATGTTACTGGCACATGTCTGGGGAGAGGCACTTGTTACTGACACATGAGTGGGGGGAGAGGCACTTGTTACTGGCACATGATTGGGGGGAGGTAATTGATACTGGCAAATGATTGAGGGGGAATGGCATTTGTTACTGGCACCTGTGTGTGTGTGGGGGGGTGGGGGGAGAAGCACTTGTAAATGGAACATTATTGGGGGCATGGAGAGACATTTGTTACTGGCACATGATTGGGGGAAGAGGCACTTGTTACTGACACATGATTAGGGGGAAAGGCACTTGTTACTGGCACATGATTGTGGGGCATGGAGAGACATTTGTTACTGGCACATGATTAGGGTAAGAGGCACTTGTTACTGGCACATGATTGAGGGGAAAGGCACTTGTTACTGGCACATGAATGGGGGGAGGTAATTGTTACTGGCACATGATTGAGGGGAAAGGCACTTGTTACTGGCACATGATTGAGGGAGTACTTGTTACTGGCACATGATTGGGGGGAAAGGAACTTGTAACTGGCACATGATTGGGGGCATGGAAAGGCACTTGTTACTGGCACATGATTGGGGGGCATGGAGAGTCATTTTTTACTGGCACATGATTGGGGGTAGAGGCACTTGTTACTGGCACATGATTGGGGGAGATGCACATGTTACTGGCACATGATTGAAGGGGAGGCAATTGTTACTGGCACATGATTTGGGGGGGGGGGGAATTGCCCCCATATTGCCCCATATTGTTACTTGCACATGATTGGGGGAGAGGCGCTTGTTACCGGCACATGATTGGGGAGAGAGTGGCACTTGTTACTGGCACATGATTGGGGGACATGGAGAGGCATTTGTTACTGGCACATGATTGTGGGGAGAGACATTTGTTACTGGCACATGATTTGGGGAAGAGGCTCTTGTTACTGGCACATGATTGGGGGGAGACACTTGGTACTGGCACATAATAGGGGAGAGGCACTTGTTACTGGCATATGGGGGCAGATTGGGGAGGGGATGCACATGTTACTGGCACATGAATGGGGGGAGGTACTTGTTACTGGCAAATCATTAGGGGAAAGAGGCACTTGTTACTGGCACATTATTGGGTGAAGAGGCACTTGTTACTGGCACATGATTGGGGGGAAAGGTACTTGTTACTGGCACATGATAGAGGGGGCACTTATGATTGGGGGAAAGGAACTTGTAACCAGCACATGATTTGGGGCATGGAAAGGCACTTGTTACTGGCACATGATTGGGGGCATTGAGAGTCATTTTTTACTGGCACATAATTGCGGCTAGAGGCACTTGTTACTGGCACATGATTGGGGGAGAGGCACATGTTACTGGCACATGATTGAAGGGGAGGCAATTGTTACTGGCACATGATTTTGGGGGGGGGAAAGAACTTGTTACTTGCACATGATTGGGGGAGAGGCACTTGTTACCAGCACATGATTGGGGGGAGAAGCACTTGTTACTGGCACATGATTGGGGGGGAGGTACTTGTTACTGGCACATGATTGAGGGGGAGTGACATTTGTTACTGGCACATGATTGGGGGCATGGAAGGGACTTGTTACTGGCATATGATTGGGGGAAGAGGCACTTGTTACTGGCACATGATTGGGGGAGGCACTTGGTACTGGCACATAATAGGGGACAAGCACTTGTTACTGGCATATGGGGCCAGAGGCACTTGTTACTGGAACATGATTGGGGAGGGGAGGCACATGTTACTGGCACATGATTGGGGGAGAGACATTTGTTCCTGACACTTGATTCGAGGGGAGAGGCACTTGTTACTGTCACATGATTGGGGGTAGGTCCTTGTTACTGGCACATTATTGAGGGGGAGTGGCATTTATTACTGGCACATGAGTGTGGGGGAGAGGCACTTGCAAATGGCACATGATTTGGGGCATGGAGAGACATTTGTTACTTGCACATGATTGGGGGAAGAGGCACTTGTTACTGGCACATGATTGAGAGGAAAGGCACTTGTTACTGGCACATGATTGGGGGGCATGGAGAGACATTTGTTACTGGCACATGATTGGGGGAAGAGGCACTTGTTACTGGCACATGATTGAGGGGAAAGGCACTTGTTACAGGCAAATCATTACGGGAAAGATGCACTTGTTATTGGCACATTATTGGGGGAAGAGGCACTTGTTACTGGCACATGATTGGGGGGAAAGGCACTTGTTACTGGCACATGATTGGGGGGGGGGCACTTGTTACTGGCATATCATTGGTGGGGAGAGGCACTTGTTACTGGCACATGATTGGGTGGAAAGTCACTTGTAACTGGCACATGATCGGAGGCATGGAAAGGCACTGGTTACTGGCGCATGATTGGGGGATATGGAGAGTCATTTTTTACTGGCACATAATTGTGGGTAGAGGCACTTCTTACTGGCACATGATTGGGGGAGAGGCACATGTTACTGGCACATGATTGGGGGGGAGGCAATTGTTACTGGCACATGATTGGAGGTGGAGATGCACTTGTTACTGGCACATGATTGGGGGAGAGGCACTTGCTACTGGCACATGATTGGGTGGAGAGCCACTTGTAACTGGCACATGATTGGGGGGCATGGAGATAGATTTGTTACTGGCACATGATTGGGGGCAGAGGCACTTGTTACTGGCACATGATTGGGGGGAAAGCACTTGTTACTGGCACATGATTGGGGGGGAGAGGCACTTGTAAATGGCACATGTTTGGGGGGCATGGAAAGGAACTTGTTACTGGCACATGATTGGGGGCATAGAGAGATATTTGTTATTGGCACATGATAGGGGGGAGAGGCACTTGTTACTGGCACATTATTGGTAAAGAGGCACTTGTTACTGGCACATAATTTGAAGAGAGAGGCACTTGTTACTGGCACATGATTGGGGGGAGTGGCACTTGGTACTGGCACATGATTGGTGGGCATGGAGAGGCATTTGTTACTGGCACATGATTGGGGGAAGAGGCTCTTGTTACTGACGCATGATTGGGGGGAGGCACTTGGTACTGGCACATAATAGGGGAGAGGCAATTTTTACTCGCATATGGGGGCAGAGGCACTTGTTACTGGCACAGGATTGGGGAGGGGAGGCACATGTTAGTGTCACATGATTGGGATAGGCAATTGTTGCTGGCACATTATTGGGGGGGTGGGTGGAGGCACTTGTTACTGCCACATGATTGGGGTGAGGAACTTGTTACTGGCAAATGATAGGGGGAGGTACGTGTTACTAACACATGGTTGAGGGATGCACTTGTTACTGGCACATGATTGGGGAGAGGCACTTGTTACTGACACATGATTGGGTTGGAGAGGCACTTGTTACTGACACATGATTGGGGGGGAGAGTTACATGTAACTGGCACATGATTTGGGGCATGGAAAGGCACTTGTTACTGGCATATGATTGGGGGGCATAGAGAGACGTGTTACTGGCACATGATTGGGGGGAGAGGCACTTGTTAATGGCACATTATTGGGAAAGAGGCATTTGTTACTGGCACATAATTGGGGGAGAGAGGCACTTGTTACTGGCACATGATTGGGGGGGGGGAGTGGCACTGGTTACTGGCACATGAATGGAGTCCATGGAGAGGCATTTGTTACTGGCACATGATTGTGGGGAGAGACATTTGTTACTGGCACATGATTGGGAGAAGAGGCTCTTGTTACTGGCACATGATTGGGGGAGGCACTTGGTACTGGCACATAATAGGGGAGAGGGAATTATTACTGGCATATGGGGGCACAGGCACTTGTTACTAGCACATGATTGGGGGGAGGCACTTGTTACTGGGCACATGATGGAGGAGGCACTTGTTACTGGCACATGATTGTGGAAGAGCACTTGTTACTGGTGGGGGAGAGGCACTTTGTTACTGTCACATCATTGGGGGAGGCAATTGTTACTGACACATGATTGGGGGAGTCACTTGTAACTGGCACATGATTGGGAGGCATGGAAAGGCACTTGTTACTGGCATATGATTGGGAGGCATGAAAGGCATTTGTTACTTGCACATGATTGGGGAGGTACTTGTTATTGGCACATGATTGTTGGTGGGGGAGGCACTTATTACTGGCACATGATTAGGGAGAGGCACTTCATACTGACACATGATTGGGGGGGAGAGGCACTTATTGCTGGCACATAATTGTGGGAGGTACTTGTTTCTGGCACATGATTGAAGGGGGGATTGGGAATTGTTACTTGCACAAGAGTGGGGGGGCACTTGTTACTGGCACATGATTGAGGGGCATGGATAGACATCTGTTACTGGCACATGATTGGAAGGAGAGGCACTTGTTACTGGCACATGATTGGGGTGAAAGGCACTTGTTACTGGCACATGATTGGGCCGGAGAGGCACTTGTTACTGTCAAATCATTGGGGGAAAGAGGCACTTGTTACTTGCACATTACATGGGGAGAGAGGCACTTGTAACTGGCACATGTTTGGGGGGCATGGAAAGGCACTTGTTACTGGCATATGATTGGGGGGCATAGAGAGGCATTTGTTACTGGCACATGATAGGGGGAGAGGCACTTGTTATTAGCACATGACTTGGCGAGAGGCACTTGTTACTGGCACATGATTGGGGGGAGGCACTTGTTACTGGCATATAATAGGGGGGAGAGGCATTTGTTACTGGTACATGATTGAGGGGGGAGGCACTTGTAACATGCACATGATTGAGATGCATGGAAATTCACTTATAACTGGTGCATGATTCAGGGGCATAAAGAGATATTTGTTACTAGCACATAATTCGGGAAGAGTCACATGTTACTGGCACATGATTGGGGGGGAGAGGCACTTGGTACTGGCACATATGATTGGGGGGAAGCACTTGTTACTGGCACATGGTTGGGGAGTGGTAATTGTAACTGGCAAATGATTGGGGGCATGCAAAGACATTTGTTACTGGCACATGATTGGGGGGGCATGTAGAGGCATTTTTACTGGCACATGATTGGGAGTAGAGTCACTTGTTACTGGTACATGACTATGGGGAGGCACTTGTAACTGGCAAATGATTGGGAGGCATGGAGAGGCATTTGTTACTTGCACATTGGGGGTGACACTTGTTTACTGGCACATGATTGGTGGTGGGAGGAACTTGTTACTGGCACATGATTGAGGGAGTGGCATTTGCTACTGGCACATGAGTGGGGAAGCACTTGTTACTGGCACATGATTGAGGGGCATGGAGAGACATCTGTTACTCTCACATGATTGGGGAAGAGGCACTTGTTACTGAGGACATGATTGGGGGAAAGTCACTTGTTATTGGCACATGATTGGGCAGGAGATGCACTTGTTACTGTCAAATCATTGGCGGAAAGAGGCACTTGTTACTGGCACATAATTGTTGGAGAGAGGCACTTGTTACTGGCACATGATTGGGTTGCATGGAAAGGCACTGGTTACTGGCACATGATCAGGGGCATAGAGAGGCATTTGTTACTGGCACATGATTGGGGAGAGGCACTTGTTACTGGCACATGATTGGGGAGGCACTTGTTACTGGCAGAGGATTGAGGGAGGATGCACTTGTAACTGGCACATGATTGGGATGCATGGAAATTTACTTGTGACTGGTGCATGATTGAGGGGCATGATTGTTACTGGCATATCATTCTGGAAGAGGCACCTGTTACTGGCACATGATTGGGGGAGGTACTTGTTACTGGCACATGATTGAGGGAGAAAGCACTTGTTACTTTCACATCATTGGTGGGGAGAGGCAATTGTAACTGGCACATGATTGAGGAGCATGGAAAGGGATTTGTTACTGGCACATGATTTGGTGGCATGTAGAAGCATTTTTTACTTGCACATGATTGGGGGTAGAGGCACTTGTTACTGGCACTTGATTGGGGGAGAGGCACTTGTTACTGGCACATGATTGGGGGTAGGCAATTGTTATTGGCACGTGATTCGGAGGGAGAGGCACTTGTTACTGGCACATGATTGGGGGAGAGGCACTTGTTACTGACACATGATTGGGGGAAAGGCTCTTGTAACTGGCACATGATTGGGGGGCATGGAAAGGCACTTGTTACTGGCACATGATTGGGGGGCATGGAGAGTCATTTTTTTTCCTGGCACATGATTGGGGGGAGAGGCACTTGTTTCTGGAGCATTATTGGGAAAGAGGCACTTGTTACTGGCACATAATTGTTGGAGAGAGGCACTTGTTACTGGCACATGATTAGGGGGGAGTGGCACTGGTTACTGGCACATGATTGGGGGTCATGGAGAGGTATTTGTTACTGGCACTTGATTGGGGGAAGAGGCTCTTGTTACTGACACATGATTGGGAGAGGCACTTGGTACTGGCACATAATAGGGGGGAGGCAATTGTTACTGGCATATGGGGGCAGAGGCACTTTTTACTGGCACATGATTGGAGAGGGGAGACACATGTTTATGGCACATGATTGAGAGGATAGGCAATTGTTGCTGGCACATTATTGGGGGGGGCACTTATTATTGCTACATGATTGGGGTGAGTAACTTATTACTGGCACATGATGGGGGGGGGCACATGTTACTGGCACATGGTTGAGGGGATGCACTTGTTACTGACACATGATTGGGGGTGAAAGGCACTTGTAACTGGCACATGATTGGGGGCATGGAAAGGCACTTGTTACTGGCACATTTTTAGGGGGCATGGATAGACATTTTTTACTGGCACATGCTTGGGGGGGAGAGGCACTTGTTTCTGGAGCATTATTGGGAAAGAGGCACTTGTTACTGGCACATAATTGTTGGAGAGAGGCACTTGTTACTGGCACATGATTATGGGGGAGTGGCACTGGTTACTGGCACATGATTGCGGGGCATGGAGAGGTATTTGTTACTGGCACTTGATTGGGGGAAGAGGCTCTTGTTACTTACACATGATTGGGAGAGGCACTTGGTACTGGCACATTATAGGGGAGAGGCAATTGTTACTGGCATATGGGGGCAGAGGCACTTTTTACTGTCACATGATTGGAGAGGGGAGGCACATGTTTATGGCACATGATTGAGAAGATAGGCAATTGTTGCTGGCACATTATTGGGGGGGTGGAGGCACTTGTTACTGCTACATGATTGGGGTGAGTAACTTATTACTGGCACATGATAGGGGAGGCACATGTTACTGGCACATGGTTGAGGGGATGCACTTGTTACTGACACATGATTGGAGGTGAAGGCACTTGTAACTGGCACATGATTGGGGGAATGGAAAGGCACTTGTTACTGGCACATGTTTAGGGGGCATGGATAGACATTTTTACTGGCACATGATTGGGGGAGAGGCATTTGTTACTTGCACATGATTGGGGGAGAGGCAATTGTTCCTGGAAAATCACTGGAGGAAAGAGGCATTTGTTACTGGAACATGATTGGGGGAGAGAGGCACTTGAAACTGGCACATGATTGGGGGGCATGGAAAGGCACTTGTTACTGGCACATGATTGGGGGCATAGAGACATTTGTTACTGGCACATGATTGGGAGAGAGGCACTTGTTACTGGCACATTATTGGGAAGAGGCATTTGTTACTGACACATAATTGGGGAGAGAGGCACTTGTTAGTGGCACATAGTGATGTCGCGAACATTTTCCCTTCCGAACGGCGAACGCGAACTTCCGCAAATGTTCACGAACGGGCGACCCGGGCGAACCACCATAGACTTCATTAGGCAGGCGAATTTTAAAACCCACAGGGAGTCTTTCTGGCCACAATAGTGAAGGAAAAGTTGTTTCAAGGGGACTAACACCTGGACTGTGGCATGTCCGGAGGGGATCCATGGCAAAACTTCCATGTAAAATTACATAGTTGACGCAGAGTTGGGTTTTAATTCATAAAAGGCATAAATCACCTAACAATCCTAAAGTTTTTTTGAACAACGTGGTTTAAAACATCTAGTGTGTGTATACGATCAGGTATGATGTTGTATCGATCAGGGTTACGGGGTTGTATCGATAAGGGTTACGTCCGCTTCACAGACATTGACAGACCAAACTCCCCTTTTAATGCACCGCAAACAACCGCAAACAGTTCATTTGCACAACCGCAAACTCCCCATTTGCACAAGGTTGGATACCAAGCTAGCCACGTCCCGGTGATGTCATTGAAGGTTTCTTCCTCTACCCAGCCACGTACAACACCAAGGGTCCCCGAAAGGTGAATTGAATTGATTTTTCGAACGGGGAGATGGTTAAAAAAATGCTGGCTACCTCCCCTTTGTTTTTATCCATGGTCACTGCGTCTGCGCCGTGCAATTTACTCTCACACCCGATATGAGTGGTATTTTCTGTAGTACTATTCTCATCAGTTTAATCCCTCTAACGTCCCCAATCTGGGGGCCATTTATTGAATTGATTTTTCGAATGGGGAGATGGTTAAAAAAACGCTGGCTCCCTCCACTCTGTTTTAACCCACGGTGACTTCATCTGCGCCGTGCAATTCACTGTCACACCCGATATGAGTGGTATTTTCTGTAGTACTATTCTCATCAATTTAATCCCTGTTACATCCCATATCAGGGATTGCCTTTTGTGAAAAAAAATTTAGGCCGGGTACCTTCGACTGCCTTCACAGTGACAGACCAAGCTCTCATACACCAAACTGAATTGATTTCAGGAACCCAGAGATGGAAAAAGCAGCTTGGTCGGTCCTCTTACTCCCAAATTGGGGCACTGCGCGTGCACAGAGCAATGTGGTGTGACACCCTATATGAGTGGTGTCTTAACTAGTACTATTCCTATCAGTTTAATCCCTGTTACGGACCCTATCCGGGGACGTGTGTCGAATTGATTAACCATTGTCGAATTAGCGAACCATTACGATATCATGAAATAATTTAGTTCTGAGCTCTGTACTTGCTTTGTATTGGAATTGATGGGGATTTTTTTAATTGTCTGCATTATTTCTAATAAACTATTAAGAGACTTTATTATGATTTTTTATTTTATGTATTAAAAACCCATACAACATAAAAAAAAAAAAAAAGGTAAATTAATGTTTTTTCTATGAAATATTATCTAGCCGTCCGATCGCTTTTGGTCTGACCATAATGAAGCAACGGCCTTATCATCTGGGGTGTGGAAACATTGCCAACACACTCATAGAGGTGATGATTGCTTCATTGTGATACGCAAGCCCCTTCACCACAACAAGGTAACCATCACGAAGGGGAATTGACACTTGTATGTGACGTTTTGGTTTGTTTTTGCAGCCACAGTGCTGCACCATAGGACAGAAAAATTAGGCATGTACACATGCCTGACCAATAATGGCATTGTTGCAGCCGCTATTGTAGCAGCGGCCGGAAAAATTGATTTTTTCTAGGCAGAAAAGTGAATAAAACATTGCGGCTTGAACCCAAGTTGGTGGTGGAGAATTCACGAAAGTCATCCGGTATGCAGACATTAAATACAGCAGCGTGGGGACCATTTTGAGGCCAAGGCATGTAATCAGGCCTTTTGTTAGTCAAACGTATCCCCCACTGTCAGTTCCTTCGGGATCCATGCCTCATTCATCTTTATGAAGGTGAGGTAATCAACACTTTTTTGACCGAGGCGACTTCTCTTGTCAGTGACAATGCCTCCTGCTGCACTGAAGGTCCTTTCTGACAGGACACTTGAAGCAGGGCAGCCAAGAAGTTCTATTGCAAACTGGGATAGCTCAGGCCACAGGTCAAGCCTGCACACCCAGTAGTGAAGGGGTTCATTGCTCCTCAGAGTGTCGATATCTGCTGTTAAGGCGAGGTAGTCTGCTACCTGTCGGTCGAGTCGTTCTCTAAGGCTGGATCCCGAAGGGCTGTGGCGATGAGTAGGACTGAAAAAGCTCCGCATGTCCTCCATCAACAACACATCTGTAAATCGTGCAGTCCTTGCCGCCGTGGTAGGAGGATTACACTCACCTCTTCCCCTGTTAGATTCCCGTTGTGCTGTGACATCCCCCTTATACGCTGTGTAAAGCATATTTTTTAGTTTGGTTTTGAACTGCTGCATCCTTTCCGACTTTCGGTAATTTGGTAACATTTCTGCCACTTTCTGCTAATACCAGGGGTCTAGTAGCGTGGCCACCCAGTACAGATCGTTCTCCTTTATCCTTTTTATACGAGGGTCCCTCAACAGACATGACAGCATGAAAGACCCCATTTGAACAAGGTTGGATGCAGAGCTACTCATTTCCCGTTCCTCGTCCTCACTGATGTCATTGACGGTCTGTTCTTTCCCCCAGCCACGTACAGCACCACGGGTCCCAGATAGGTGACAACAATGAGCACCCTGGGGTGCCTGCTGTGGTTGGTCTTCCTCCTCCTCAAAGCCGACACATTCCTCCTCTGACTCCTCATACTCCTCTTCCAGCATTGCCGCAGGTCTGGCAAGCGATGATGACAAGGCTGTTTCTGGTGGTGATGGTGACCACAACTCTTCCTCTTCCTCTTCACGCTCATTTACAGCCTGATCCAGCACTCTTTGCAGGGCACGCTCCAGGAAGAAAACAAATGGGATAAGGTCGCTGATGGTGCCTTCGGTGCCACTGACTAGGTTTGTCACCTCCTCAAAAGGACGCATGAGCCTACAGGCATTGCGCATGAGGGTCCAGTAACGTGGCAAAAAAATTCCCAGCTCCGCAGAGGCTTTTCTAGCACCCAGGTCATACAAATACTCGTTGACGGCTTTTTCTTGTTGGAGCAGGCGGTCGAACATTAGGAGTGTTGAATTCCAATGTGTCGGGCTGTCGCAAATCAAGAGCCTCACTGGCATGTTGTTTCGCCGCTGAATATCGGAAAAGTGCGCCATGGCCGTGTAGGAACGCCCGAAATGGCCACACACCTTCCTGGCCTGCTTGAGGACGTCCTGTAAGCCTGGGTACTTAGACACAAAGCGTTGTACGATGAGATTCAACACATGTACCATGCACGGCACATGTGACAACTTGCCCAAATTCAATGCCGACAACAAATTTGTTCCATTGTCACACACCACTTTGCCGATCTCCAGTTGGTGCGGGGTCAGCCACTGGTCCACCTGTGCGTTCAGGGCGGACAGGAGTGCTGGTCCTGTGTGGCTCTCTGCTTTCAGGCAAGTCAACCCCAAGACAGCGTGACACTGTCGTATCCGGGATGTGGAATAGCCCCTTGGGAGCTGGGGGGATTCAGTTGATGTGCAGCCAGACGCCGCAGAAGAAGAGGACTCAGCCGAGGAAGATATCGAACAGGATGGAGTAGGAGTAGAGGAGGTGGCAGTAGGTCTGCCTGCCAGCAGTGTCACCAACTCCGCTGCGGAGCCACGCATTCTGTGCTTGTCAGCCATCAGCAGGTTGACCCAATGCGCAGTGTACGTGATATACCTGCCCTGACCGTGCTTTGCAGACCAGGTATCAGTGGTCAGATAGACCCTTGCCCCAACACTGTATGCCAGAGATGCCATGACTTCCTTTTCAATGACATTGTAGAGGTTTGGGATTGCCTTTTTTGAAAAAAAAATTCGTCCGGGTACCCTCCACTGTGGTGTCCCAATAGCGACAAATTTTTTGAAGGCCTCAGACTCCACCAGCTGGTATGGTAAAAGCTGGTGGGCTAAGAGTTCCGTCAAGCCAGCTGTCAGTCGCGGGCAAGGGGTGATTCTGTGACATTGGCTTCTTACGCTCAAACATGTCCTTGACAGACACCTGACTGTGGGCAGATGAGCAGGAACTGCTGAAGGTGAGAGGAGGAGTGGTGGTTGGTTGAGAGGGGGCAGGGAGGACAGCAGTGGTTGACGTGGCTGAAGATGCTGGACCAGGAGGAGCATGGTGGCTTTGAGTTTGTGTGCTGCTTGTACTCATGTGTTGATCCCATAGGCGTTTGTGATGTGAGATCATGTGCCTTCGCAAAGCAGTTGTACCAAGGTGGGTGTTGGACTTCCCACGACTCAGTTTCTTTTGGCACAGGTTGCAAATGGCATCGCTGTTATCAGAGGCAGACACACAAAAAAATGCCACACTGCTGAGCTTTGCAATGACGGCATTCTGGTGTGGCAACAGCATGCGTTGACTGGCGTGCTGTCTGGCTGACCCCAGGTGCCGATACATGCTGTCTGACTGTGCCACTAACTCCTTTGCGACTGACCTCCCCCTGCTTCCAACTCGTCTCCTTATTCTCTCTGTCTCCCCTTCTGAACTTTCCCCCTCTTCTTCTCTTCGAGCAGGCACCCACGTGGCATCCGTGGACACATCGTCATCATCAACCGCTTCACTTGTATCTGACACCTCAGCAAAGGGAAGCAGCAGCGGGTACAACATCATCATCATCATCATCACACTGTACGTCCATGTGTGTAATCCTGCCTGACTGAGACATATCCCTGTAATCTACATCCTCTGGCAATAATGGCTGCGCATCACTAATTGCATCCAACTGATGTGTAAATAACTCCTCTGACGGATCAAGTGAAGCGGCTGTGGTGGCTGTGGTGGTAGTGGTGGTGGTGGCGGCGCGGCGGGTGTGTGGTAACCTGAGGCAGGTGACGGAAGCTGAGCTGGAGGAGGATGGTGCGTCAAGGTTCTTAGCGGAAGCTGTTGAAGGTGGGTGTCCTGTCTAAACCAGTCAACTATGTCCTCAGAATTTTTCGGGTTCAGGAGTGCGTGGCCTCTGAACACTAGGCATTATTCCAGGGACAGTGGAAATCACAGCACCACGACCACGACGGCCCCTGCGAGTGTGGCCTGCCTCTGCCTGTCATTTTTTTTTTAGATAAGTGGTACTACGCGTGCTAGGTACTGTGCCACCCGGTATCAGTGGTTGGCACTGGCAGTGGGCACACTACAGTCAGTGGAAGTGGGCCTGACACACACTGGCAGCAGGCAAGCAACTGAATTTAGACTACTGTCTAAAAATTAAATGCCTTATTTATCGGCAAGCTACTGTGCCACCCGGTATCAGTGGTTGGCACTGGCAGTGGGCACACTACAGTCAGTGGAAGTGGGCCTGACACACACTGGCAGCAGGCAAGCAACTGAATTTAGACTACTGTCTAAAAATTAAATGCCTTATTTATCGGCAAGCTAGTCCTGTGCCACCCGGTATCAGTGGTGGGCACTGGCAGTGGGCACACTACAGTCAGTGGAAGTGGGCCTGACACACACTGGCAGCAGGCAAGCAACTGAATTTAGACTACTGTCTAAAAATTAAATGCCTTATTTATCGGCAAGCTACTGTGCCACCCGGTATCAGTGGTTGGCACTGGCAGTGGGCACACTACAGTCTGTGGAAGTGGGCCTGCACACACTGGCAGCAGGCAAGCAACTGAATTTAGACTACTGTCTAAAAATTAAATGCCTTATTTATCGGCAAGCTACTGTGCCACCCGGTATCAGTGGTTGGCACTGGCAGTGGGCACACTACAGTCTGTGGAAGTGGGCCTGACACACACTGGCAGCAGGCAAGCAACTGAATTTAGACTACTGTCTAAAATTAAATGCCTTATTTATCGGCAAGCTACTGTGCCACCCGGTATCAGTGGTTGGCACTGGCAGTGGGCACACTACAGTCAGTGGAAGTGGGCCTGACACACACTGGCAGCAGACAAGCAACTGAATTTAGACTACTGTCTAAAAATTAAAGGACCTTTCACACTTGCGTTCTGAGGATCCGGCAGGCACTTCCGTCCTGCCGGATCCGTCCAGAACGCAAAGTCGCTAGCATTAGAAGACTGATCAGGATCTGATCAGTCTTCGAGATTGCTCAGGTTACTATGGCAGCCAGGGCGCTACTAGCGTCCTGGTTTGCCATAGCAGGAGCGAGGAGCGGGGGCGGCATACTTACATTCCGTGCGGCTCCGGGCGCTCTGAATGACGTCAGGCGCCCCATGCGCATGGATCACGTGATCCGTGCGATCACGTGATCCATGCACTGGGCGCCCTGGCGTCATCCTGGGCGTCCGGGAGCCGCACGGAATGTAAGTATGCCGCTCCCCGCTCCCTGCTCACTACTATGGCAACCAGGACGCTAGTAGCGTCCTGGCTGCCATAGTAACTCAGTCAGAAAAAGCTAAATGTCGGATCCGGCAATGCGCGAAGCGGCGTTTAGCTCAGAGTCGGATCGGATTAATGCCTTTCAATGGGCATTAATTCGGATCGGCCTTGCGGCTAAGTGTTCAGTTTTGGACGGAACAAAAAGCGCAACATGCTGCGGTATTTGCTGCGTCCAAAAAGCGTTCCGGTCCTGAACTGAAGTCATCCTGATGCATCCTGAACGGATTTCTCTCCATTCAGAATGCATGGGGATGATCCTGATCAGGATTTTCCGGCATAGAGACCCGGCGACGGATCTCTATGCCGGAAAAGAAGCACACAAGTGTGAAAGGACCCTAAATGCCTTATTTATCGGCAAGCTACTATGCCACCCGGTTTCAGTGATTGGCACTGGCAGTGGGCACACTACAGTCAGTGGAAGTGGGCCTGACACACACTGGCAGCAGGCAAGCAACTGAATTTAGACTGTGTAAAAATTAAATGCTTTAATTATCGGCAAGCTACTGTGCCACCCGGTATCAGTGGTTGGCACTGGCAGTGGGCACACTACAGTCTGTGAAAGTGGGCCTGACACACACTGGCAGCAGGCAGGCAACTGAATTTAGACTACTGTCTAAAAATTAAATGCTTTATTTATTGGCAAGCTACTGTGCCCTGTGCCACCCGGTATCAGTGGTGGGCACTGGCAGTGGGCACACTACAGTCAGTGGAAATGGGCCTGACACACACTGGCAGCAGGCAAGCAACTGAATTTAGACTACTGTCTAAAAATGAAATGCCTTATTTATCGTTAAGCTAATGTGCCACCCGGTATCAGTGGTAGGCACTGGCAGTGGGCACACTACAGTCAGTGGAAGCGGGCCTGACACACACTGGCAGCAGACAAGCAACTGAATTTAGACTACTGTCTAAAAATGAAATGCCTTATTTATCGGCAAGCGACTGTTCCACCAGGTATCAGTGGTGGGCACTGGCAGTGGGCACACTACAGTCAGTGGAAGTGGGCCGGCCTGACACACACTGGCAGCAGGCAAGCAACTGAAATTACACTAAAGTGTATAAATTAAATGCCTTTTTTTGATGCAAAGTCCTGTGCCACACAGGATGACAGGGGTGGGCACTGGCAGTGGGCACACTACAGTCAGTGGAAGTCGGCCTGACACACACTAGCAGGCAAGCAACTGAAATTACACTAAAGTGTAAAAATGAAATGCCTTTTTTTGATGCAAAGTCCTGTGCCACATGGGATGACAGGGGTGGGCACTGGCAGTGGGCACACTACAGCCTGTGGGCCTGCAGCTCCTCACACACAGGCAGGCCAGGCAACTGCAATATATATATGGAGAAAAAAAAAAGCAGACTAATGTTACAGCCCTAAAAAGGGCATTTTGGGGTGCTGTCAGGACGCAGAGATCAGCAGAGATCAGATGAGTCTTTCACGACTGGAGTGGACACTGAATACACTAGCCTAGCTATCGATTTCCCTATTAAATCAGCAGCAACTACACTCTCCCTCCTCTCACTAAGACTGCAGCTTCCGAAGAATCTAAAATGGATGCTGTTCAGGAGATGGGAGAGTCTGGGAGGGAGGGTATGCTGATGATTGGCTGGAATGTGTCTGCTAACTGTGAGGTACAGGGTCAAAGTTTGCTCAATGATGATGTATAGGGGTGGACCGAACATCGCATGTGTTCGCCCGCTGCGGCGAAAGCGAAAAAGTTATGTTCGCCGGGTACTGTTCGCCGGCGGATAATTCGGGCCATCTCTACTGGCACATGATTGGGGGGGGAGTGGCACTGGTTACTGCCACATGATTGGAGTCCATGGAGAGGCATTTGTTACTGCCACATGATTGTGGGGAGAGACATTTGTTACTGGCACAATATTGGGGGAAGAGGCTCTTGTTACTGGCACATGATTGGGGGGAGGCACTTGGTACTGGCACATAATAGGGGACAGGGAATTGTTACTGGCATATGGGGGCAGAGGCACTTGTTACTGGCACATAATTTGGGGGGGGCACTTGTTACTGGCACATGATGGGGGGAGGCACTTGTTACTGGCACATGATTGGGGGGAGGCACTTGTTACTGTCACATGATGGGGGGGAAAGGCACTTGTTACTGTCACATTTTGGGGGGAGGCACTTGTTACTGACACATGATTGGGGAGAGGCACTTGTAACTGGCACTTGATTGGGGGGCATGGAAAGGCACTTGTTACTGGCATATGATTGGGAGTTATGGAGAGGCATTTTTTACTTGCACATGATTGGGGGGGTGGCACTTGTTACTGGCACATGATTAGTGGTGGGGGAGGCACTTGTTACTGGCACATGATTGGGGGGAGAGGCACTTCTTACTGACACATGATTGGGGGGAGAGGCACTTATTGCTGGCACATAATTGGGGGAGGTACTTGTTACTGGCACATGATTGAGAGGGAGTGGCATTTGTTACTGGCACATGTGTGGGGGGGGCACTTGTTACTGGCACATAATTGGGGGAAGAGGCACTTGTTACTGGCACATGATTGGGGGGAAAGGCACTTGGGACTGGCACATGATTGGGCGGGAGAGGCACTTGTTACTGTCAAATCATTGGGGGAAAGAGGCACTTGTTACTTGCACATTACATGGGGAGAGAGACACTTGTAACTGGCACATGATTGGGGGGCATGGAAAGGCACTTGTTACTGGCACATGATTGGGGGGCATAGAGAGGCATTTGTTACTGGCACATGATTGGGGGAGAGGCACTCATTATTAGCACATGACTTGGGGAGGGGCACTTGTTACTGGCACATGATTGGGGGGAGGCACTTGTTACTGGCACATGATTGAGGGGGGAGGCACTTGTAACTGGCACATGATTGGGATGCATGGAAATTCACTTGTTACTGGTGCATAATTGAGGGGCATAGAGAGATATTTGTTACTGGCACATAATTCGGGAAGAGGCACTTGTTACTGTTACATGATTGGGGGGCATGGAGAGTCATTTTTTACTGGCACATGATTGGGGGGAGAGGCACTTGTTACTGGCACATGATTGGGGGGGAGGAACTTGTTACTGGAACATCATTGGGAGGATAGGCACTTGTAACTGGCACATGATTGGGGGAGTAGCACTTGTTACTGGCCCATGATTGGGGGTAATGGAGAGACATTTATTACTGGCACATGATTGGGGGAAGAGGCACTTGTTACTGGCACATGATTGGGGGAAGATACTTGTTACTGGCACATGATTTGGGGGGTGAGAGTCACTTGTCACTGGCACATGATTGGGGGGCATGGAAAGGCATTTGTTAATGGTACATGATCGGGGGGAGAGGCACTTGTTACTGGTACATGATTGGGGGGAGAGGTACTTTTTACTGGTACATGATTGGGGGGGAGAGGCACTTGTTACTGGCACATGATTGGGGGGAGAGGCAATTTTTACTGGTACATCATTGGGGGGGCATCTATGGGGTCACTTCTTACTGGCACATAATTGGGTGGCATCTATGGGGGCACTTTTACTGGCACATTATTGGGTGGCACTATGGGGGCACTTACTGGCACATTATTGGGGGCACTATGGGGGCACTTTTTACTGGCACATTATTACACAGCAGAGACGAAAAATGACTGAATAATTGTGGTCTGGTCTGATGGTCTGAAAGGAGAAGATGAGAAAAGAGAAGATCTACATCAAAGGAGACGTCAGTGGATGTAAGAGGTATGAGGCGCTGTATTACCCTGTATTTCTGTCGTGATGGGTGCAAGGGCGTAACTGCGACCAGGGGGTGGAGGCGGAAAAGGTGGGGGGGAGTATTTGGGGAATGCTCGGAATCGTTCAGTATTGTTGTTTAGTGAGGCTGTAAAGCTTTAAAAGGCCTCAGGCACATGACCATAATAATCTGCAAAACAATGGACACTTTATGTGCGCAATCCACATTATTCTCACTCCCATCACTAGATATGATAATTCTCATTCACAATATAGACCAGGATAGGACATGTTCTATAATTTGTAGAATGGACATATGGATTTCATCTGAGTGTTTTTTTTTTTTTTTGCGGACCCATAGAAATGAATATGTCCATATGTAATCTGCAAAAAATGTGGATGCAAAATACAGTCATGGATATCAAAATATTGCAGTGTTTCTCCAAAACTTACAATGACAGTTTTTGCGACTGAACAGCGATAGAGACACAGCCGGGCGCTTCTCCTCCCCGAGGACTTTAGAGGGATATTTAGTAAATCCAGAAAAGGGTCTAATGGTAATTTGCAGTTTCCCTTAGTATCTCTAGATGTGGCTTGTGGGTCACTACCGGAGATATACTATGGTCATCTTCTTTTTGAAGGTTGTTGGTAGCACAGTACGGGCAGGTTTGGAAATATTTATATATATACTTTTATTTTATTAGCTAATTTTTTTTTTGCCAAAATAGAAGTAATATCAACAGTGCGACGTGACCGCCATGGGGAGCATATTGGCACTGGAAATTGACTTCTTGTTATCTGCCCCATCAAATAATTGAACTACTTTCGTTTCATCAATGATTTATTTATTGATTAACTAATTAACTGATTCTAAACATGAACTAATAAAATTCCATTTTTAAATATACTTTTTCTGACAATCAGGAAATTAACACAGGTACTTGCGCTGCTGCAGGCTCCTCTAATGCTGTGGGTCTAGCATCCAAATCAAACGTTCAAAAGAAAATTGGAACCGCGATTCTTTTAAAATCGCTTCTCAAATATCCACACGTTTTGGACCCTTTCTGGTGTGAGACTTCCAGCGTCCTGGACACCGAACACAGAACTCCCGCCTCCAGCTAAGCTGAAATGAAGATACATCATCGTGCAACACCTTTTTGGTAAAAACACTTAAGGTTATTTATTGCACTTACAGGATTTCAGAAGTTAAAAGGCATGTCATCGATTATAAAATCATCATTGCCCTGTCATCAATTATAAAATCATCATTGCCCTGTCATCAATTATAAAATCATCATTGCCCCAATGATGATTTTATAATCGATGACATGCCTTTTAACTTCTGAAATCCTGTAAGTGCAATAAATAACCTTGAGTGTTTTTATCAAAAAGGTGTTGCACGATGTGTATTTTCATTTCAGCTTAACTGGAGACGGGAGATTTGTGCTCGGTGTCCAGGACGCTGGAAGTCTCACACCAGGAAAGGATCCAAAACGTGCGGATATTTTGAGAAGCGATTTTAAAAGCAGCGCGGTTCCAATTTTCTTTTGAACGTTTAATAAAATTCCATGAAAGATTCAATGAATTTCCACCATAAATATAATACTAAACTATTCAGATATCAGCTTTCTGGACACCACCATAAAAATGTAAAACTGTTTAATACAGACATCCCTATATTGAAAGCCAGTTGATCGGCCTACGTACCTCAGATGGGACATCATCCACCCCGAGCACTTTAACCAGTCCATCATCTACAGTCAGGCCATCAGATATTATCACATCTGTTCCAGCCAAATATACAGCAATAAACACTTCAGCCATCACAAAAGGACATGCAACCATCAAATCACCAGAACCTCCCGGATCCCCAGAAATCAACTCCAATACAAGGAGGGAATCATGGCATAATCTCAGATTCTTCAGGTCTTGTAACATGACATAAATCTCTGGACACATTCAGTCCTGTGTTCAGTGTCATAAATGTATATTCCCAAATTCATCTGACTTGATTCCTCTGATTTGAGATTCCCTACTAATATGACAACCATCATGTGTTCTTCATTGTGTCCTGTGCTGTAAAATGTTTGGATGTAGGAAATGATTATGTTATAATAATATGAGATTGCTACATAGAGACCCCACCCCAATATTACTACCTCAAGACCCCCAATAGGACATTACTACATAGAGACCTCCAATAGGACACACTACATAGAGACCTCCAATAGGACATTA
>JAKVIS010001040.1:0-42364 GCA_033119425.1 Bufotes viridis
GAAAAAATCTTATGGTAGTGAAATAAGCAAAGATTTTTGTAGTATGCTAATTTACTCGTAGTATAATCCATAAATATAGAGTTTGTTCTGCTACTTTGCTCTAAGTTATAAATAAGTGGTAAAGATTCTTTCTACCTAAAGGGTAGACATATCACCTATAATGGTGCTGGACAGGTATAGCTGTAGGGCGTGTGAGGAGGCTATTATTTTTTTAATAGGTGACCTTTAACCTCTTTATTTATAATTTAAGGAAAGTAGCCCATAAGTCTATCTTTTCCAAGGTCTTGAATCTTTGAAAAGTATCTAGGATTTATATTTGAACATTGACAATGCTTGTTTCTTCCAATAGATTTGTAGTACTAATAATTATCTCTGCTCTTGAGATAAAAAATGTTCTCTTTAAATACACTTGATATACTTGACTGGCCTCCTCTTTAGAAGGTAAAACCGATATGTTTAATTAATGGAGGCCAAATCAAAGAGTAGAATAAGTTCTAGAAGTAAAAATTGTGTCAATAACTTTCTAGAGACATACTTAAGTTCCTTGGGCCCAGTGCAGAGTGAAGGATTTATTCCTAGAGGTAAAGACCACATCATTATCTTATTAGAGATGTGTTAATCTGGGTTGTCTCACTTTAGCAAGAGAATTTATCATGCAGTGTAAATTTAATAACAGGCATTTACTATTTTATGGTGACTTTTTCAGTTGCCACTTTTGCTAGCTTGATTCATTTTCCAGCACATTATACACTGCTCATTTCCATGGTTATGATGACCACCCTACAATCAGGCAGCAGTGGCCATGCTTTGCACAATATCGGACAAAACACCGGCCTAGTTGAGCTCCCATGGTCCCGCCTACTAGATAGACCACTGCTTTGTCTTATAGTGTGCCAAGCAAGACCACTGCTTATGGATAGCAGGCTTTTGTAACCATGGAAACAAGCAGTGTATGATATGATAGAAAAATGAATGCAGCCAGAAAAGGAAACAATAGAATTATTTGTAATACATTGGGACTAGTATTGCCTTTATCTACATAATAAAGGTCAGTTGCAGAAGTGAGACAACCAGCTTTAAGTTCCTGGGACCCTGTCCAACTGAAGGATGAGTTCCTTTAGATCTATAGCTGTTACTTTTTAGAGAGAAAATCAAATATGGGGTTATGCTGAGAAAATCTTATGGTAGTGAAATAGCAAAGATTTTTGTAGTATGCAATTTACTGTGTATAATCCATAAATATAGAGTTTGTTCTGCTACTTTGCCTAAATTATAAGCAAATTGGTAAAGATTCTTTCTACCTAAAGGGTAGACATATCACCTATAATGGTGCTGGACAGGATAGCTGTAGGGGCGTGTGAGGAGGCTATTATTTTTTTAATAGGTGACCTTTAACCTCTTTATTTATAATTTAAGGAAAGTAGCCCATAAGTCTATCTTTTCCAAGGTCTTGAATCTTTGAAAAGTATCTAGGATTTATATTTGAACATTGACAATGCTTGTTTCTTCCAATAGATTTGTAGTACTAATAATTATCTCTGCTCTTGATATAAAAAATGTTCTCTTTAAATACACTTGATATACTTGACTGGCCTCCTCTTTAGAGGTAAAACCGATATGTTTAATTAATGGAGGCCAAATCAAAGAGTAGAATAAGTTCTAGAAGTAAAAATTGTGTCAATAACTTTCTAGAGACATGCTTAAGTTCCTGGGGCCCAGTGCAAGTGAAGGATTTATTCCTAGAGGTAAAGACCACATCATTATCTTATTAGAGATGTGTTAATCTGGGTTGTCTCACTTTAGCAAAGAGAATTTATCATGCAGTGTAAATTTAATAACAGGCATTTACTATTTTATGGTGACTTTTTCAGTTGCCAATTTTGCTATCTTGATTTATTTTCCAGCACATTATACACTGCTCATTTCCATGGTTATGATGACCACCCTACAATCAGGCAGCAGTTCCCATGCTTTCACAATATCGGACAAAACACCGGCCTAGTTGAGCTCCCATGGTCCCGCCTACTAGATAGACCACTGCTTTGTCTTATAGTGTGCAAGCAAGACCACTGCTTATGGATAGCAGGCTTGTTGTAACCATGGAAACAAGCAGTGTATGATATGATAGAAAAATGAATGCAGCCAGAAAAGGAAACAATAGAATTATTTGTAATACATTGGGACTAGTATTGCCTTTATCTACATAATAAAGGTCAGTTGCAGAAGTGAGACAACCGCTTTAAGTTCCCGGGACCCTGTCCAACTGAAGGATGAGTTCCTTTAGATCTATAGCTGTTACTTTTAGAGAGAAAATCAAATATGGGGTTATGCTGAGAAAAATCTTATGGTAGTGAAATAGCAAAGATTTTTGTAGTATGCAATTTACTGTGTATAATCCATAAATATAGAGTTTGTTCTGCTACTTTGCCTAAATTATAAGCAAATTGGTAAAAGATTCTTTCTACCTAAAGGGTAGACATATCACCTATAATGGTGCTGGACAGGATAGCTGTAGGGCGTGTGAGGAGGCTATTATTTTTTTAATAGGTGACCTTTAACCTCTTTATTTATAATTTAAGGAAAGTAGCCCATAAGTCTATCTTTTCCAAGGTCTTGAATCTTTGAAAAGTATCTAGGATTTATATTTGAACATTGACAATGCTTGTTTCTTCCAATAGATTTGTAGTACTAATAATTATCTCTGCTCTTGATATAAAAAATGTTCTCTTTAAATACACTTGATATACTTGACTGGCCTCCTCTTTAGAGGTAAAACCGATATGTTTAATTAATGGAGGCCAAATCAAAGAGTAGAATAAGTTCTAGAAGTAAAAATTGTGTCAATAACTTTCTAGAGACATGCTTAAGTTCCTTGGGCCCAGTGCAGAGTGAAGGATTTATTCCTAGAGGTAAAGACCACATCATTATCTTATTAGAGATGTGTTAATCTGGGTTGTCTCACTTTAGCAAAGAGAATTTATCATGCAGTGTAAATTTAATAACAGGCATTTACTATTTTATGGTGACTTTTTCAGTTGCCTCTTTTGCTATCTTGATTTATTTTTCCAGCACATTATACACTGCTCATTTCCATGGTTATGATGACCACCCTACAATCAGGCAGCAGTGGCCATGCTTTCACAATATCGGACAAAACACCGGCCTAGTTGAGCTCCCATGGTCCCGCCTACTAGATAGACCACTGCTTTGTCTTATAGTGTGCAAGCAAGACCACTGCTTATGGATAGCAGGCTTGTTGTAACCATGGAAACAAGCAGTGTATGATATGATAGAAAAATGAATGCAGCCAGAAAAGGAAACAATAGAATTATTTGTAATACATTGGGACTAGTATTGCCTTTATCTACATAATAAAGGTCAGTTGCAGAAGTGAGACAACCGCTTTAAGTTCCGGGACCCTGTCCAACTGAAGGATGAGTTCCTTTAGATCTATAGCTGTTACTTTTTAGAGAGAAAATCAAATATGGGGTTATGCTGAGAAAAATCTTATGGTAGTGAAATAGCAAAGATTTTTGTAGTATGCAATTTACTGTGTATAATCCATAAATATAGAGTTTGTTCTGCTACTTTGCCTAAATTATAAGCAAATTGGTAAAAGATTCTTTCTACCTAAAGGGTAGACATATCACCTATAATGGTGCTGGACAGGATAGCTGTAGAGGCGTGTGAGGAGGCTATTATTTTTTTAATAGGTGACCTTTAACCTCTTTATTTATAATTTAAGGAAAGTAGCCCATAAGTCTATCTTTTCAAGGTCTTGAATCTTTGAAAAGTATCTAGGATTTATATTTGAACATTGACAATGCTTGTTTCTTCCAATAGATTTGTAGTACTAATAATTATCTCTGCTCTTGATATAAAAAATGTTCTCTTTAAATACACTTGATATACTTGACTGGCCTCCTCTTTAGAGGTAAAACCGATATGTTTAATTAATGGAGGCCAAATCAAAGAGTAGAATAAGTTCTAGAAGTAAAAATTGTGTCAATAACTTTCTAGAGACATGCTTAAGTTCCTTGGGCCCAGTGCAAGTGAAGGATTTATTCCTAGAGGTAAAGACCACATCATTATCTTATTAGAGATGTGTTAATCTGGGTTGTCTCACTTTAGCAAAGAGAATTTATCATGCAGTGTAAATTTAATAACAGGCATTTACTATTTTATGGTGACTTTTTCAGTTGCCACTTTTGCTAGCTTGATTTATTTTTCCAGCACATTATACACTGCTCATTTCCATGGTTATGATGACCACCCTACAATCAGGCAGCAGTGCCCATGCTTTCACAATATCGGACAAAACACCGGCCTAGTTGAGCTCCCATGGTCCCGCCTACTAGATAGACCACTGCTTTGTCTTATAGTGTGCAAGCAAGACCACTGCTTATGGATAGCAGGCTTGTTGTAACCATGGAAACAAGCAGTGTATGATATGATAGAAAAATGAATGCAGCCAGAAAAGGAAACAATAGAATTATTTGTAATACATTGGGACTAGTATTGCCTTTATCTACATAATAAAGGTCAGTTGCAGAAGTGAGACAACCGCTTTAAGTTCCCGGGACCCTGTCCAACTGAAGGATGAGTTCCTTTAGATCTATAGCTGTTACTTTTTAGAGAGAAAATCAAATATGGGGTTATGCTGAGAAAATCTTATGGTAGTGAAATAGCAAAGATTTTTGTAGTATGCAATTTACTGTGTATAATCCATAAATATAGAGTTTGTTCTGCTACTTTGCCTAAATTATAAGCAAATTGGTAAAAGATTCTTTCTACCTAAAGGGTAGACATATCACCTATAATGGTGCTGGACAGGATAGCTGTAGGGCGTGTGAGGAGGCTATTATTTTTTAATAGGTGACCTTTAACCTCTTTACTTATAATTTAAGGAAAGTAGCCCATAAGTCTATCTTTTCCAAGGTCTTGAATCTTTGAAAAGTATCTAGGATTTATATTTGAACATTGACAATGCTTGTTTCTTCCAATAGATTTGTAGTACTAATAATTATCTCTGCTCTTGATATAAAAAATGTTCTCTTTAAATACACTTGATATACTTGACTGGCCTCCTCTTTAGAGGTAAAACCGATATGTTTAATTAATGGAGGCCAAATCAAAGAGTAGAATAAGTTCTAGAAGTAAAAATTGTGTCAATAACTTTCTAGAGACATGCTTAAGTTCCTTGGGCCCAGTGCAGAGTGAAGGATTTATTCCTAGAGGTAAAGACCACATCATTATCTTATTAGAGATGTGTTAATCTGGGTTGTCTCACTTTAGCAAAGAGAATTTATCATGCAGTGTAAATTTAATAACAGGCATTTACTATTTATGGTGACTTTTCAGTTGCCACTTTTGCTAGCTTGATTTATTTTTCCAGCACATTATACACTGCTCATTTCCATGGTTATGATGACCACCCTACAATCAGGCAGCAGTGCCCATGCTTTCACAATATCGGACAAAACACCGGCCTAGTTGAGCTCCCATGGTCCCGCCTACTAGATAGACCACTGCTTTGTCTTATAGTGTGCAAGCAAGACCACTGCTTATGGATAGCAGGCTTTTTGTAACCATGGAAACAAGCAGTGTATGATATGATAGAAAAATGAATGCAGCCAGAAAAGGAAACAATAGAATTATTTGTAATACATTGGGACTAGTATTGCCTTTATCTACATAATAAAGGTCAGTTGCAGAAAGTGAGACAACCGCTTTAATTTCCCGGGACCCTGTCCAACTGAAGGATGAGTTCCTTTAGATCTATAGCTGTTACTTTGTAGAGAGAAAATCAAATATGGGGTTATGCTGAGAAAAATCTTATGGTAGTGAAATAGCAAAGATTTTTGTAGTATGCAATTTACTGTGTATAATCCATAAATATAGAGTTTGTTCTGCTACTTTGCCTAAATTATAAGCAAATTGGTAAAAGATTCTTTCTACCTAAAGGGTAGACATATCACCTATAATGGTGCTGGACAGGATAGCTGTAGGGCGTGTGAGGAGGCTATTATTTTTTTAATAGGTGACCTTTAACCTCTTTATTTATAATTTAAGGAAAGTAGCCCATAAGTCTATCTTTTCAAGGTCTTGAATCTTTGAAAAGTATCTAGGATTTATATTTGAACATTGACAATGCTTGTTTCTTCCAATAGATTTGTAGTACTAATAATTATCTCTGCTCTTGATATAAAAAATGTTCTCTTTAAATACACTTGATATACTTGACTGGCCTCCTCTTTAGAGGTAAAACCGATATGTTTAATTAATGGAGGCCAAATCAAAGAGTAGAATAAGTTCTAGAAGTAAAAATTGTGTCAATAACTTTCTAGAGACATGCTTAAGTTCCTTGGGCCCAGTGCAGAGTGAATGATTTATTCCTAGAGGTAAAGACCACATCATTATTTTATTAGAGATGTGTTAATCTGGAGTTGTCTCACTTTAGCAAAGAGAATTTATCATGCAGTGTAAATTTAATAACAGGCATTTACTATTTTATGGTGACTTTTTCAGTTGCCAATTTTGCTATCTTGATTTATTTTTCCAGCACATTATACACTGCTCATTTCCATGGTTATGATGAACACCCTACAATCGGGCAGCAGTTCCCATGCTTTCACAATATCGGACAAAACACCGGCCTAGTTGAGCTCCCATGGTCCCGCCTACTAGATAGACCACTGCTTTGTCTTATAGTGTGCAAGCAAGACCACTGCTTATGGATAGCAGGCTTGTTGTAACCATGGAAACAAGCAGTGTATGATATGATAGAAAAATGAATGCAGCCAGAAAAGGAAACAATAGAATTATCTGTAATACATTGGGACTAGTATTTCCTTTATCTACATAATAAAGGTCAGTTGCAGAAGTGAGACAACCGCTTTAAGTTCCCGGGACCCTGTCCAACTGAAGGATGAGTTCCTTTAGATCTATAGCTGTTACTTTTTAGAGAGAAAATAAAATATGGGGTTATGCTGAGAAAAATCTTATGGTAGTGAAATAGCAAAGATTTTTGTAGTATACAATTTACTGTGTATAATCCATAAATATAGAGTTTGTTCTGCTACTTTGCCTAAATTATAAGCAAATTGGTAAATGATTCTTTCTACCTAAAGGGTAGACATATCACCTATAATGGTGCTGGACAGGATAGCTGTAGGGGCATGTGAGGAGGCTATTATTTTTTTTTAATAGGTGACCTTTAACCTCTTTATTTATAATTTAAGGAAAGTAGCCCATAAGTCTATCTTTTCCAAGATCTTGAATCTTTGAAAAGTATCTAGGATTTATATTTGAACATTGACAATGCTTGTTTCTTCCAATAGATTTGTAGTACTAATAATTATCTCTGCTCTTGATATAAAAAATGTTCTCTTTAAATACACTTGATATACTTGACTGGCCTCCTCTTTAGAGGTAAAACCGATATGTTTAATTAATGGAGGCCAAATCAAAGAGTAGAATAAGTTCTAGAAGTAAAAATTGTGTCAATAACTTTCTAGAGACATGCTTAAGTTCCTGGGGCCCAGTGCAAGTGAAGGATTTATTCCTAGAGGTAAAGACCACATCATTATCTTATTAGAGATGTGTTAATCTGGAGTTGTCTCACTTTAGCAAAGAGAATTTATCATGCAGTGTAAATTTAATAACAGGCATTTACTATTTTATGGTGACTTTTTCAGTTGCCTCTTTTGCTATCTTGATTTATTTTTCCAGCACATTATACACTGCTCATTTCCATGGTTATGATGACCACCCTACAATCAGGCAGCAGTGCCCATGCTTTCACAATATCGGACAAAACACCGGCCTAGTTGAGCTCCTATGGTCCCGCCTACTAGATAGACCACTGCTTTGTCTTATAGTGTGCAAGCAAGACCACTGCTTATGGATAGCAGGCTTGTTGTAACCATGGAAACAAGCAGTGTATGATATGATAGAAAAATGAATGCAGCCAGAAAAGGAAACAATAGAATTATTTGTAATACATTGGGACTAGTATTGCCTTTATCTACATAATAAAGGTCAGTTGCAGAAGTGAGACAACCGCTTTAAGTTCCCGGGACCCTGTCCAACTGAAGGATGAGTTCCTTTAGATCTATAGCTGTTACTTTTTAGAGAGAAAATCAAATATGGGGTTATGCTGAGAAAAATCTTATGGTAGTGAAATAGCAAAGATTTTTGTAGTATGCAATTTACTGTGTATAATCCATAAATATAGAGTTTGTTCTGCTACTTTGCCTAAATTATAAGCAAATTGGTAAATGATTCTTTCTACCTAAAGGGTAGACATATCACCTATAATGGTGCTGGACAGGATAGCTGTAGGGGCGTGTGAGGAGGCTATTATTTTTTTAATAGGTGACCTTTAACCTCTTTATTTATAATTTAAGGAAAGTAGCCCATAAGTCTATCTTTTCCAAGGTCTTGAATCTTTGAAAAGTATCTAGGATTTATATTTGAACATTGACAATGCTTGTTTCTTCCAATAGATTTGTAGTACTAATAATTATCTCTGCTCTTGATATAAAAAATGTTCTCTTTAAATACACTTGATATACTTGACTGGCCTCCTCTTTAGAGGTAAAACCGATATGTTTAATTAATGGAGGCCAAATCAAAGAGTAGAATAAGTTCTAGAAGTAAAAATTGTGTCAATAACTTTCTAGAGACATGCTTAAGTTCCTGGGGCCCAGTGCAAGTGAAGGATTTATTCCTAGAGGTAAAGACCACATCATTATCTTATTAGAGATGTGTTAATCTGGGTTGTCTCACTTTAGCAAAGAGAATTTATCATGCAGTGTAAATTTAATAACAGGCATTTACTATTTTATGGTGACTTTTTCAGTTGCCAATTTTGCTATCTTGATTTATTTTTCCAGCACATTATACACTGCTCATTTCCATGGTTATGATGACCACCCTACAATCAGGCAGCAGTTCCCATGCTTTCACAATATCGGACAAAACACCGGCCTAGTTGAGCTCCCATGGTCCCGTCTACTAGATAGACCACTGCTTTGTCTTATAGTTTGCAAGCAAGACCACTGCTTATGGATAGCAGGCTTGTTGTAACCATGGAAACAAGCAGTGTATGATATGATAGAAAAATGAATGCAGCCAGAAAAGGAAACAATAGAATTATCTGTAATACATTGGGACTAGTATTGCCTTTATCTACATAATAAAGGTCAGTTGCAGAAGTGAGACAACCGCTTTAAGTTCCGGGACCCTGTTCAACTGAAGGATGAGTTCCTTTAGATCTATAGCTGTTACTTTCTAGAGAGAAAATCAAATATGGGGTTATGCTGAGAAAAATCTTATGGTAGTGAAATAGCAAAGATTTTTGTAGTATACAATTTACTGTGTATAATCCATAAATATAGAGTTTGTTCTGCTACTTTGCCTAAATTATAAGCAAATTGGTAAAAGATTCTTTCTACCTAAAGGGTAGACATATCACCTATAATGGTGCTGGACAGGATAGCTGTAGGGCGTGTGAGGAGGCTATTATTTTTTTAATAGGTGACCTTTAACCTCTTTATTTATAATTTAAGGAAAGTAGCCCATAAGTCTATCTTTTCCAAGGTCTTGAATCTTTGAAAAGTATCTAGAATTTATATTTGAACATTGACAATGCTTGTTTCTTCCAATAGATTTGTAGTACTAATAATTATCTCTGCTCTTGATATAAAAAATGTTCTCTTTAAATACACTTGATATACTTGACTGGCCTCCTCTTTAGAGGTAAAACCGATATGTTTAATTAATGGAGGCCAAATCAAAGAGTAGAATAAGTTCTAGAAGTAAAAATTGTGTCAATAACTTTCTAGAGACATGCTTAAGTTCCTGGGGCCCAGTGCAAGTGAAGGATTTATTCCTAGAGGTAAAGACCACATCATTATCTTATTAGAGATGTGTTAATCTGGGTTGTCTCACTTTAGCAAAGAGAATTTATCATGCAGTGTAAATTTAATAACAGGCATTTACTATTTTATGGTGACTTTTTCAGTTGCCAATTTTGCTATCTTGATTTATTTTTCCAGCACATTATACACTGCTCATTTCCATGGTTATGATGACCACCCTACAATCAGGCAGCAGTGCCCATGCTTTCACAATATCGGACAAAACACCGGCCTAGTTGAGCTCCCATGGTCCCGCCTACTAGATAGACCACTGCTTTGTCTTATAGTGTGCAAGCAAGACCACTGCTTATGGATAGCAGGCTTGTTGTAACCATGGAAACAAGCAGTGTATGATATGATAGAAAAATGAATGCAGCCAGAAAAGGAAACAATAGAATTATTTGTAATACATTGGGACTAGTATTGCCTTTATCTACATAATAAAGGTCAGTTGCAGAAGTGAGACAACCGCTTTAAGTTCCCGGGACCCTGTCCAACTGAAGGATGAGTTCCTTTAGATCTATAGCTGTTACTTTTTAGAGAGAAAATCAAATATGGGGTTATGCTGAGAAAAATCTTATGGTAGTGAAATAGCAAAGATTTTTGTAGTATGCAATTTACTGTGTATAATCCATAAATATAGAGTTTGTTCTGCTACTTTGCCTAAATTATAAGCAAATTGGTAAATGATTCTTTCTACCTAAAGGGTAGACATATCACCTATAATGGTGCTGGACAGGATAGCTGTAGGGGCGTGTGAGGAGGCTATTATTTTTTTAATAGGTGACCTTTAACCTCTTTATTTATAATTTAAGGAAAGTAGCCCATAAGTCTATCTTTTCCAAGGTCTTGAATCTTTGAAAAGTATCTAGGATTTATATTTGAACATTGACAATGCTTGTTTCTTCCAATAGATTTGTAGTACTAATAATTATCTCTGCTCTTGATATAAAAAATGTTCTCTTTAAATACACTTGATATACTTGACTGGCCTCCTCTTTAGAGGTAAAACCGATATGTTTAATTAATGGAGGCCAAATCAAAGAGTAGAATAAGTTCTAGAAGTAAAAATTGTGTCAATAACTTTCTAGAGACATGCTTAAGTTCCTTGGGCCCAGTGCAAGTGAAGGATTTATTCCTAGAGGTAAAGACCACATCATTATCTTATTAGAGATGTGTTAATCTGGGTTGTCTCACTTTAGCAAAGAGAATTTATCATGCAGTGTAAATTTAATAACAGGCATTTACTATTTTATGGTGACTTTTTCAGTTGCCAATTTTGCTATCTTGATTTATTTTTCCAGCACATTATACACTGCTCATTTCCATGGTTATGATGACCACCCTACAATCAGGCAGCAATTCCCATGCTTTCACAATATCGGACAAAACACCGGCCTAGTTGAGCTCCCATGGTCCCGTCTACTAGATAGACCACTGCTTTGTCTTATAGTTTGCAAGCAAGACCACTGCTTATGGATAGCAGGCTTGTTGTAACCATGGAAACAAGCAGTGTATGATATGATAGAAAAATGAATGCAGCCAGAAAAGGAAACAATAGAATTATCTGTAATACATTGGGACTAGTATTGCCTTTATCTACATAATAAAGGTCAGTTGCAGAAGTGAGACAACCGCTTTAAGTTCCCGGGACCCTGTTCAACTGAAGGATGAGTTCCTTTAGATCTATAGCTGTTACTTTCTAGAGAGAAAATCAAATATGGGGTTATGCTGAGAAAAATCTTATGGTAGTGAAATAGCAAAGATTTTTGTAGTATGCAATTTACTGTGTATAATCCATAAATATAGAGTTTGTTCTGCTACTTTGCCTAAATTATAAGCAAATTATTAAAAGATTCTTTCTACCTAAAGGGTAGACATATTACCTATAATGGTGCTGGACAGGATAGCTGTAGGGGCGTGTGAGGAGGCTATTATTTTTTTAATAGGTGACCTTTAACCTCTTTATTTATAATTTAAGGAAAGTAGCCCATAAGTCTATCTTTTCCAAGGTCTTGAATCTTTGAAAAGTATCTAGAATTTATATTTGAACATTGACAATGCTTGTTTCTTCCAATAGATTTGTAGTACTAATAATTATCTCTGCTCTTGATATAAAAATGTTCTCTTTAAATACACTTGATATACTTGACTGGCCTCCTCTTTAGAGGTAAAACCGATATGTTTAATTAATGGAGGCCAAATCAAAGAGTAGAATAAGTTCTAGAAGTAAAAATTGTGTCAATAACTTTCTAGAGACATGCTTAAGTTCCTGGGGCCCAGTGCAAGTGAAGGATTTATTCCTAGAGGTAAAGACCACATCATTATCTTATTAGAGATGTGTTAATCTGGGTTGTCTCACTTTAGCAAAGAGAATTTATCATGCAGTGTAAATTTAATAACAGGCATTTACTATTTTATGGTGACTTTTTCAGTTGCCAATTTTGCTATCTTGATTTATTTTTCCAGCACATTATACACTGCTCATTTCCATGGTTATGATGACCACCCTACAATCAGGCAGCAGTGGCCATGCTTTCACAATATCGGACAAAACACGGCCAAGTTGAGCTCCCATGGTCCCGCCTACTAGATAGACCACTGCTTTGTCTTATAGTGTGCAAGCAAGACCACTGCTTATGGATAGCAGGCTTGTTGTAACCATGGAAACAAGCAGTGTATGATATGATAGAAAAATGAATGCAGCCAGAAAAGGAAACAATAGAATTATTTGTAATACATTGGGACTAGTATTGTCTTTATCTACATAATAAAGGTCAGTTGCAGAAGTGAGACAACCGCTTTAAGTTCCCGGGACCCTGTCCAACTGAAGGATGAGTTCCTTTAGATCTATAGCTGTTACTTTTTAGAGAGAAAATCAAATATGGGGTTATGCTGAGAAAAATCTTATGGTAGTGAAATAGCAAAGATTTTTGTAGTATGCAATTTACTGTGTATAATCCATAAATATAGAGTTTGTTCTGCTACTTTGCCTAAATTATAAGCAAATTGGTAAAAGATTCTTTCTACCTAAAGGGTAGACATATCACCTATAATGGTGCTGGA
This sequence comes from Bufotes viridis, assembly GCA_033119425.1. Classification (NCBI taxonomy): domain Eukaryota; kingdom Metazoa; phylum Chordata; class Amphibia; order Anura; family Bufonidae; genus Bufotes; species Bufotes viridis. The sequence goes on from JAKVIS010001040.1 coordinate 12,990, forward strand.
CAGGATAGCTGTAGGGCGTGTGAGGAGGCTATTATTTTTTTAATAGGTGACCTTTAACCTCTTTACTTATAATTTAAGGAAAGTAGCCCATAAGTCTATCTTTTCCAAGGTCTTGAATCTTTGAAAAGTATCTAGGATTTATATTTGAACATTGACAATGCTTGTTTCTTCCAATAGATTTGTAGTACTAATAATTATCTCTGCTCTTGATATAAAAAATGTTCTCTTTAAATACACTTGATATACTTGACTGGCCTCCTCTTTAGAGGTAAAACCGATATGTTTAATTAATGGAGGCCAAATCAAAGAGTAGAATAAGTTCTAGAAGTAAAAATTGTGTCAATAACTTTCTAGAGACATACTTATGTTCCTTCGGCCCAGTGCAAGTGAAGGATTTATTCCTAGAGGTAGAGACCACATCATTATCTTATTAGAGATGTGTTAATCTGGGTTGTCTCACTTTAGCAAAGAGAATTTATCATGCAGTGTAAATTTAATAACAGGCATTTACTATTTATTGTGACTTTTTCAGTTGCCACTTTTGCTAGCTTGATTTATTTTTCCAGCACATTATACACTGCTCATTTCCATGGTTATGATGACCACCCTACAATCAGGCAGCAGTGCCCATGCTTTCACAATATCGGACAAAACACCGGCCTAGTTGAGCTCCCATGGTCCCGCCTACTAGATAGACCACTGCTTTGTCTTATAGTGTGCAAGCAAGACCACTGCTTATGGATAGCAGGCTTTTTGTAACCATGGAAACAAGCAGTGTATGATATGATAGAAAAATGAACGCAGCCAGAAAAGGAAACAATAGAATTATTTGTAATACATTGGGACTAGTATTGCCTTTATCTACATAATAAAGGTCAGTTGCAGAAGTGAGACAACCGCTTTAATTTCCCGGGACCCTGTCCAACTGAAGGATGAGTTCCTTTAGATCTATAGCTGTTACTTTGTAGAGAGAAAATCAAATATGGGGTTATGCTGAGAAAAATCTTATGGTAGTGAAATAGCAAAGATTTTTGTAGTATGCAATTTACTGTGTATAATCCATAAATATAGAGTTTGTTCTGCTACTTTGCCTAAATTATAAGCAAATTGGTAAAAGATTCTTTCTACCTAAAGGGTAGACATATCACCTATAATGGTGCTGGACAGGATAGCTGTAGGGCGTGTGAGGAGGCTATTATTTTTTTAATAGGTGACCTTTAACCTCTTTATTTATAATTTAAGGAAAGTAGCCCATAAGTCTATCTTTCCAAGGTCTTGAATCTTTGAAAAGTATCTAGGATTTATATTTGAACATTGACAATGCTTGTTTCTTCCAATAGATTTGTAGTACTAATAATTATCTCTGCTCTTGATATAAAAAATGTTCTCTTTAAATACACTTGATATACTTGACTGGCCTCCTCTTTAGAGGTAAAACCGATATGTTTAATTAATGGAGGCCAAATCAAAGAGTAGAATAAGTTCTAGAAGTAAAAATTGTGTCAATAACTTTCTAGAGACATGCTTAAGTTCCTTGGGCCCAGTGCAAGTGAATGATTTATTCCTAGAGGTAAAGACCACATCATTATTTTATTAGAGATGTGTTAATCTGGGTTGTCTCACTTTAGCAAAGAGAATTTATCATGCAGTGTAAATTTAATAACAGGCATTTACTATTTTATGGTGACTTTTTCAGTTGCCAATTTTGCTATCTTGATTTATTTTTCCAGCACATTATACACTGCTCATTTCCATGGTTATGATGAACACCCTACAATCGGGCAGCAGTTCCCATGCTTTCACAATATCGGACAAAACACCGGCCTAGTTGAGCTCCCATGGTCCCGCCTACTAGATAGACCACTGCTTTGTCTTATAGTGTGCAAGCAAGACCACTGCTTATGGATAGCAGGCTTGTTGTAACCATGGAAACAAGCAGTGTATGATATGATAGAAAAATGAATGCAGCCAGAAAAGGAAACAATAGAATTATCTGTAATACATTGGGACTAGTATTTCCTTTATCTACATAATAAAGGTCAGTTGCAGAAGTGAGACAACCGCTTTAAGTTCCCGGGACCCTGTCCAACTGAAGGATGAGTTCCTTTAGATCTATAGCTGTTACTTTTTAGAGAGAAAATAAAATATGGGGTTATGCTGAGAAAAATCTTATGGTAGTGAAATAGCAAAGATTTTTGTAGTATGCAATTTACTGTGTATAATCCATAAATATAGAGTTTGTTCTGCTACTTTGCCTAAATTATAAGCAAATTGGTAAATGATTCTTTCTACCTAAAGGGTAGACATATCACCTATAATGGTGCTGGACAGGATAGCTGTAGGGGCATGTGAGGAGGCTATTATTTTTTTAATAGGTGACCTTTAACCTCTTTATTTATAATTTAAGGAAAGTAGCCCATAAGTCTATCTTTTCCAAGATCTTGAATCTTTGAAAAGTATCTAGGATTTATATTTGAACATTGACAATGCTTGTTTCTTCCAATAGATTTGTAGTACTAATAATTATCTCTGCTCTTGATATAAAAATGTTCTCTTTAAATACACTTGATATACTTGACTGGCCTCCTCTTTAGAGGTAAAACCGATATGTTTAATTAATGGAGGCCAAATCAAAGAGTAGAATAAGTTCTAGAAGTAAAAATTGTGTCAATAACTTTCTAGAGACATGCTTAAGTTCCTGGGGCCCAGTGCAAGTGAAGGATTTATTCCTAGAGGTAAAGACCACATCATTATCTTATTAGAGATGTGTTAATCTGGGTTGTCTCACTTTAGCAAAGAGAATTTATCATGCAGTGTAAATTTAATAACAGGCATTTACTATTTTATGGTGACTTTTCAGTTGCCAATTTTGCTATCTTGATTTATTTTTCCAGCACATTATACACTGCTCATTTCCATGGTTATGATGACCACCCTACAATCAGGCAGCAGTGCCCATGCTTTCACAATATCGGACAAAACACCGGCCTAGTTGAGCTCCCATGGTCCCGCCTACTAGATAGACCACTGCTTTGTCTTATAGTGTGCAAGCAAGACCACTGCTTATGGATAGCAGGCTTGTTGTAACCATGGAAACAAGCAGTGTATGATATGATAGAAAAATGAATGCAGCCAGAAAAGGAAACAATAGAATTATTTGTAATACATTGGGACTAGTATTGCCTTTATCTACATAATAAAGGTCAGTTGCAGAAGTGAGACAACCGCTTTAAGTTCCCGGGACCCTGTCCAACTGAAGGATGAGTTCCTTTAGATCTATAGCTGTTACTTTTTAGAGAGAAAATCAAATATGGGGTTATGCTGAGAAAAATCTTATGGTAGTGAAATAGCAAAGATTTTTGTAGTATGCAATTTACTGTGTATAATCCATAAATATAGAGTTTGTTCTGCTACTTTGCCTAAATTATAAGCAAATTGGTAAAAGATTCTTTCTACCTAAAGGGTAGACATATCACCTATAATGGTGCTGGACAGGATAGCTGTAGGGGCGTGTGAGGAGGCTATTATTTTTTTAATAGGTGACCTTTAACCTCTTTATTTATAATTTAAGGAAAGTAGCCCATAAGTCTATCTTTTCCAAGGTCTTGAATCTTTGAAAAGTATCTAGGATTTATATTTGAACATTGACAATGCTTGTTTCTTCCAATAGATTTGTAGTACTAATAATTATCTCTGCTCTTGATATAAAAAATGTTCTCTTTAAATACACTTGATATACTTGACTGGCCTCCTCTTTAGAGGTAAAACCGATATGTTTAATTAATGGAGGCCAAATCAAAGAGTAGAATAAGTTCTAGAAGTAAAAATTGTGTCAATAACTTTCTAGAGACATGCTTAAGTTCCTTGGGCCCAGTGCAAGTGAAGGATTTATTCCTAGAGGTAAAGACCACATCATTATCTTATTAGAGATGTGTTAATCTGGGTTGTCTCACTTTAGCAAAGAGAATTTATCATGCAGTGTAAATTTAATAACAGGCATTTACTATTTTATGGTGACTTTTCAGTTGCCAATTTTGCTATCTTGATTTATTTTTCCAGCACATTATACACTGCTCATTTCCATGGTTATGATGACCACCCTACAATCAGGCAGCAGTGCCCATGCTTTCACAATATCGGACAAAACACCGGCCTAGTTGAGCTCCCATGGTCCCGCCTACTAGATAGACCACTGCTTTGTCTTATAGTGTGCAAGCAAGACCACTGCTTATGGATAGCAGGCTTGTTGTAACCATGGAAACAAGCAGTGTATGATATGATAGAAAAATGAATGCAGCCAGAAAAGGAAACAATAGAATTATTTGTAATACATTGGGACTAGTATTGCCTTTATCTACATAATAAAGGTCAGTTGCAGAAGTGAGACAACCGCTTTAAGTTCCCGGGACCCTGTCCAACTGAAGGATGAGTTCCTTTAGATCTATAGCTGTTACTTTGTAGAGAGAAAATCAAATATGGGGTTATGCTGAGAAAAATCTTATGGTAGTGAAATAGCAAAGATTTTTGTAGTATGCAATTTACTGTGTATAATCCATAAATATAGAGTTTGTTCTGCTACTTTGCCTAAATTATAAGCAAATTGGTAAAAGATTCTTTCTACCTAAAGGGTAGACATATCACCTATAATGGTGCTGGACAGGATAGCTGTAGGGGCGTGTGAGGAGGCTATTATTTTTTTAATAGGTGACCTTTAACCTCTTTATTTATAATTTAAGGAAAGTAGCCCATAAGTCTATCTTTTCCAAGGTCTTGAATCTTTGAAAAGTATCTAGGATTTATATTTGAACATTGACAATGCTTGTTTCTTCCAATAGATTTGTAGTACTAATAATTATCTCTGCTCTTGATATAAAAAATGTTCTCTTTAAATACACTTGATATACTTGACTGGCCTCCTCTTTAGAGGTAAAACCGATATGTTTAATTAATGGAGGCCAAATCAAAGAGTAGAATAAGTTCTAGAAGTAAAAATTGTGTCAATAACTTTCTAGAGACATGCTTAAGTTCCTTGGGGCCCAGTGCAAGTGAAGGATTTATTCCTAGAGGTAAAGACCACATCATTATTTTATTAGAGATGTGTTAATCTGGGTTGTCTCACTTTAGCAAAGAGAATTTATCATGCAGTGTAAATTTAATAACAGGCATTTACTATTTTATGGTGACTTTTTCAGTTGCCAATTTTGCTATCTTGATTTATTTTTCCAGCACATTATACACTGCTCATTTCCATGGTTATGATGACCACCCTACAATCAGGCAGCAGTTCCCATGCTTTCACAATATCGGACAAAACACCGGCCTAGTTGAGCTCCCATGGTCCCGCCTACTAGATAGACCACTGCTTTGTCTTATAGTGTGCAAGCAAGACCACTGCTTATGGATAGCAGGCTTGTTGTAACCATGGAAACAAGCAGTGTATGATATGATAGAAAAATGAATGCAGCCAGAAAAGGAAACAATAGAATTATCTGTAATACATTGGGACTAGTATTTCCTTTATCTACATAATAAAGGTCAGTTGCAGAAGTGAGACAACCGCTTTAAGTTCCCGGGACCCTGTCCAACTGAAGGATGAGTTCCTTTAGATCTATAGCTGTTACTTTTTAGAGAGAAAATAAAATATGGGGTTATGCTGAGAAAAATCTTATGGTAGTGAAATAGCAAAGATTTTTGTAGTATGCAATTTACTGTGTATAATCCATAAATATAGAGTTTGTTCTGCTACTTTGCCTAAATTATAAGCAAATTGGTAAATGATTCTTTCTACCTAAAGGGTAGACATATCACCTATAATGGTGCTGGACAGGATAGCTGTAGGGGCATGTGAGGAGGCTATTATTTTTTTAATAGGTGACCTTTAACCTCTTTATTTATAATTTAAGGAAAGTAGCCCATAAGTCTATCTTTTCCAAGATCTTGAATCTTTGAAAAGTATCTAGGATTTATATTTGAACATTGACAATGCTTGTTTCTTCCAATAGATTTGTAGTACTAATAATTATCTCTGCTCTTGATATAAAAAATGTTCTCTTTAAATACACTTGATATACTTGACTGGCCTCCTCTTTAGAGGTAAAACCGATATGTTTAATTAATGGAGGCCAAATCAAAGAGTAGAATAAGTTCTAGAAGTAAAAATTGTGTCAATAACTTTCTAGAGACATGCTTAAGTTCCTGGGGCCCAGTGCAAGTGAAGGATTTATTCCTAGAGGTAAAGACCACATCATTATCTTATTAGAGATGTGTTAATCTGGGTTGTCTCACTTTAGCAAAGAGAATTTATCATGCAGTGTAAATTTAATAACAGGCATTTACTATTTTATGGTGACTTTTTCAGTTGCCAATTTTGCTATCTTGATTTATTTTTCCAGCACATTATACACTGCTCATTTCCATGGTTATGATGACCACCCTACAATCAGGCAGCAGTTCCCATGCTTTCACAATATCGGACAAAACACCGGCCTAGTTGAGCTCCCATGGTCCCGCCTACTAGATAGACCACTGCTTTGTCTTATAGTGTGCAAGCAAGACCACTGCTTATGGATAGCAGGCTTGTTGTAACCATGGAAACAAGCAGTGTATGATATGATAGAAAAATGAATGCAGCCAGAAAAGGAAACAATAGAATTATCTGTAATACATTGGGACTAGTATTGCCTTTATCTACATAATAAAGGTCAGTTGCAGAAGTGAGACAACCGCTTTAAGTTCCCGGACCCTGTTCAACTGAAGGATGAGTTCCTTTAGATCTATAGCTGTTACTTTTTAGAGAGAAAATCAAATATGGGGTTATGCTGAGAAAAATCTTATGGTAGTGAAATAGCAAAGATTTTTGTAGTATGCAATTTACTGTGTATAATCCATAAATATAGAGTTTGTTCTGCTACTTTGCCTAAATTATAAGCAAATTGGTAAATGATTCTTTCTACCTAAAGGGTAGACATATCACCTATAATGGTGCTGGACAGGATAGCTGTAGGGGCGTGTGAGGAGGCTATTATTTTTTTAATAGGTGACCTTTAACCTCTTTATTTATAATTTAAGGAAAGTAGCCCATAAGTCTATCTTTTCCAAGGTCTTGAATCTTTGAAAAGTATCTAGGATTTATATTTGAACATTGACAATGCTTGTTTCTTCCAATAGATTTGTAGTACTAATAATTATCTCTGCTCTTGATATAAAAAATGTTCTCTTTAAATACACTTGATATACTTGACTGGCCTCCTCTTTAGAGGTAAAACCGATATGTTTAATTAATGGAGGCCAAATCAAAGAGTAGAATAAGTTCTAGAAGTAAAAATTGTGTCAATAACTTTCTAGAGACATGCTTAAGTTCCTGGGGCCCAGTGCAAGTGAAGGATTTATTCCTAGAGGTAAAGACCACATCATTATCTTATTAGAGATGTGTTAATCTGGGTTGTCTCACTTTAGCAAAGAGAATTTATCATGCAGTGTAAATTTAATAACAGGCATTTACTATTTTATGGTGACTTTTTCAGTTGCCAATTTTGCTATCTTGATTTATTTTTCCAGCACATTATACACTGCTCATTTCCATGGTTATGATGACCACCCTACAATCAGGCAGCAGTTCCCATGCTTTCACAATATCGGACAAAACACCGGCCTAGTTGAGCTCCCATGGTCCCGTCTACTAGATAGACCACTGCTTTGTCTTATAGTTTGCAAGCAAGACCACTGCTTATGGATAGCAGGCTTGTTGTAACCATGGAAACAAGCAGTGTATGATATGATAGAAAAATGAATGCAGCCAGAAAAGGAAACAATAGAATTATCTGTAATACATTGGGACTAGTATTGCCTTTATCTACATAATAAAGGTCAGTTGCAGAAGTGAGACAACCGCTTTAAGTTCCCGGGACCCTGTTCAACTGAAGGATGAGTTCCTTTAGATCTATAGCTGTTACTTTCTAGAGAGAAAATCAAATATGGGGTTATGCTGAGAAAAATCTTATGGTAGTGAAATAGCAAAGATTTTTGTAGTATGCAATTTACTGTGTATAATCCATAAATATAGAGTTTGTTCTGCTACTTTGCCTAAATTATAAGCAAATTGGTAAAAGATTCTTTCTACCTAAAGGGTAGACATATCACCTATAATGGTGCTGGACAGGATAGCTGTAGGGCGTGTGAGGAGGCTATTATTTTTTTAATAGGTGACCTTTAACCTCTTTATTTATAATTTAAGGAAAGTAGCCCATAAGTCTATCTTTTCCAAGGTCTTGAATCTTTGAAAAGTATCTAGAATTTATATTTGAACATTGACAATGCTTGTTTCTTCCAATAGATTTGTAGTACTAATAATTATCTCTGCTCTTGATATAAAAATGTTCTCTTTAAATACACTTGATATACTTGACTGGCCTCCTCTTTAGAGGTAAAACCGATATGTTTAATTAATGGAGGCCAAATCAAAGAGTAGAATAAGTTCTAGAAGTAAAAATTGTGTCAATAACTTTCTAGAGACATGCTTAAGTTCCTGGGGCCCAGTGCAAGTGAAGGATTTATTCCTAGAGGTAAAGACCACATCATTATCTTATTAGAGATGTGTTAATCTGGGTTGTCTCACTTTAGCAAAGAGAATTTATCATGCAGTGTAAATTTAATAACAGGCATTTACTATTTTATGGTGACTTTTTCAGTTGCCAATTTTGCTATCTTGATTTATTTTTCCAGCACATTATACACTGCTCATTTCCATGGTTATGATGACCACCCTACAATCAGGCAGCAGTGCCCATGCTTTCACAATATCGGACAAAACACCGGCCTAGTTGAGCTCCCATGGTCCCGCCTACTAGATAGACCACTGCTTTGTCTTATAGTGTGCAAGCAAGACCACTGCTTATGGATAGCAGGCTTGTTGTAACCATGGAAACAAGCAGTGTATGATATGATAGAAAAATGAATGCAGCCAGAAAAGGAAACAATAGAATTATTTGTAATACATTGGGACTAGTATTTCCTTTATCTACATAATAAAGGTCAGTTGCAGAAGTGAGACAACCGCTTTAAGTTCCCGGGACCCTGTCCAACTGAAGGATGAGTTCCTTTAGATCTATAGCTGTTACTTTTTAGAGAGAAAATCAAATATGGGGTTATGCTGAGAAAAATCTTATGGTAGTGAAATAGCAAAGATTTTTGTAGTATGCAATTTACTGTGTATAATCCATAAATATAGAGTTTGTTCTGCTACTTTGCCTAAATTATAAGCAAATTGGTAAAAGGTTCTTTCTACCTAAATGGTAGACATATCACCTATAATGGTGCTGGACAGGATAGCTGTAGGGGCGTGTGAGGAGGCTATTATTTTTTTTAATAGGTGACCTTTAACCTCTTTATTTATAATTTAAGGAAAGTAGCCCATAAGTCTATCTTTTCCAAGATCTTGAATCTTTGAAAATTATCTAGGATTTATATTTGAACATTGACAATGCTTGTTTCTTCCAATAGATTTGTAGTACTAATAATTATCTCTGCTCTTGATATAAAAAATGTTCTCTTTAAATACACTTGATATACTTGACTGGCCTCCTCTTTAGAGGTAAAACCGATATGTTTAATTAATGGAGGCCAAATCAAAGAGTAGAATAAGTTCTAGAAGTAAAAATTGTGTCAATAACTTTCTAGAGACATGCTTAAGTTCCTGGGGCCCAGTGCAAGTGAAGGATTTATTCCTAGAGGTAAAGACCACATCATTATCTTATTAGAGATGTGTTAATCTGGGTTGTCTCACTTTAGCAAAGAGAATTTATCATGCAGTGTAAATTTAATAACAGGCATTTACTATTTTATGGTGACTTTTTCAGTTGCCTCTTTTGCTATCTTGATTTATTTTTCCAGCACATTATACACTGCTCATTTCCATGGATATGATGACCACCCTACAATCAGGCAGCAGTGGCCATGCTTTCACAATATCGGACAAAACACCGGCCTAGTTGAGCTCATATGGTCCCGCATACTAGATAGACCACTGCTTTGTCTTATAGTGTGCAAGCAAGACCACTGCTTATGGATAGCAGGCTTGTTGTAACCATGGAAACAAGCAGTGTATGATATGATAGAAAAATGAATGCAGCCAGAAAAGGAAACAATAGAATTATTTGTAATACATTGGGACTAGTATTGCCTTTATCTACATAATAAAGGTCAGTTGCAGAAGTGAGACAACCGCTTTAAGTTCCCGGGACCCTGTCCAACTGAAGGATGAGTTCCTTTAGATGTATAGATGTTACTTTTTAGAGAGAAAATCAAATATGGGGTTATGCTGAGAAAAATCTTATGGTAGTGAAATAGCAAAGATTTTTGTAGTATGCAATTTACTGTGTATAATCCATAAATATAGTTTGTTCTGCTACTTTGCCTAAATTATAAGCAAATTGGTAAATGATTCTTTCTACCTAAAGGGTAAACATATCACCTATAATGGTGCTGGACAGGATAGCTGTAGGGGCGTGTGAGGAGGCTATTATTTTTTTTAATAGGTGACCTATAACCTCTTTATTTATAATTTAAGGAAAGTAGCCCATAAGTCTATCTTTTCCAAGGTCTTGAATCTTTAAAAAGTATCTAGGATTTATATTTGAACATTGACAATGCTTGTTTCTTCCAATAGATTTGTAGTACTAATAATTATCTCTGCTCTTGATATAAAAAATGTTCTCTTTAAATACACTTGATATACTTGACTGGCCTCATCTTTAGAGGTAAAACCGATATGTTATATTAATGGAGGCCAAATCAAAGAGTAGAATAAGTTCTAGAAGTAAAAATTGTGTCAATAACTTTCTAGAGACATGCTTAAGTTCCTGGGGCCCAGTGCAAGTGAAGGATTTAGTCCTAGAGGTAAAGACCACATCATTATCTTATTAGAGATGTGTTAATCTGGGTTGTCTCAATTTAGCAAAGAGAATTTATCATGCAGTGTAAATTTAATAACAGGCATTTACTATTTTATGGTGACTTTTTCAGTTGCCAATTTAGCTATCTTGATTTATTTTTCCAGCACATTATACACTGCTCATTTCCATGGTTATGATGACCACCCTACAATCAAGAAGCAGTTCCCATGCTTTCACAATATCGGACAAAACACCGGCCTAGTTGAGCTCCCATGGTCCCGCCTACTAGATAGACCACTGCTTTGTCTTATAGTGTGCAAGCAAGACCACTGCTTATGGATAGCAGGCTTGTTGTAACCATGGAAACAAGCAGTGTATGATATGATAGAAAAATGAATGCAGCCAGAATAGGAAACAATAGAATTATTTGTAATACATTGGGACTAGTATTTCCTTTATCTACATAATAAAGGTCAGTTGCAGAAGTGAGACAACCGCTTTAAGTTCCCGGGACCCTGTCCAACTGAAGGATGAGTTCCTTTAGATCTATAGCTGTTACTTTTAGAGAGAAAATCAAATATGGGGTTATGCTGAGAAAAATCTTATGGTAGTGAAATAGCAAAGATTTATGTAGTATGCAATTTACTGTGTATAATCCATAAATATAGAGTTTGTTCTGCTACTTTGCCTAAATTATAAGCAAATTGGTAAAGATTCTTTCTACCTAAAGGGTAGACATATCACCTATAATGGTGCTGGACAGGATAGCTGTAGGGGCGTGTGAGGAGGCTATTATTTTTTTAATAGGTGACCTTTAACCTCTTTATTTATAATTTAAGGAATGTAGCCCATAAGTCTATCTTTTCCAAGGTCTTGAATCTTTGAAAAGTATCTAGGATTTATATTTGAACATTGACAATGCTTGTTTCTTCCAATAGATTTGTAGTACTAATAATTATCTCTGCTCTTGATATAAAAATGTTCTCTTTAAATACACTTGATATACTTGACTGGCCTCCTCTTTAGAGGTAAAACCGATATGTTTAATTAATGGAGGCCAAATCAAAGAGTAGAATAAGTTCTAGAAGTAAAAATTGTGTCAATAACTTTCTAGAGACATGCTTAAGTTCCTTGGGCCCAGTGCAAGTGAATGATTTATTCCTAGAGGTAAAGACCACATCATTATTTTATTAGAGATGTGTTAATCTGGGTTGTCTCACTTTAGCAAAGAGAATTTATCATGCAGTGTAAATTTAATAACAGGCATTTACTATTTTATGGTGACTTTTTCAGTTGCCAATTTTGCTATCTTGATTTATTTTTCCAGCACATTATACACTGCTCATTTCCATGGTTATGATGAACACCCTACAATCGGGCAGCAGTTCCCATGCTTTCACAATATCGGACAAAACACCGGCCTAGTTGAGCTCCCATGGTCCCGCCTACTAGATAGACCACTGCTTTGTCTTATAGTGTGCAAGCAAGACCACTGCTTATGGATAGCAGGCTTGTTGTAACCATGGAAACAAGCAGTGTATGATATGATAGAAAAATGAATGCAGCCAGAAAAGGAAACAATAGAATTATCTAGTAATACATTGGGACTAGTATTGTCCTTTATCTACATAATAAAGGTCAGTTGCAGAAGTGAGACAACCGCTTTAAGTTCCCGGGACCCTGTCCAACTGAAGGATGAGTTCCTTTAGATCTATAGCTGTTACTTTTTAGAGAGAAAATCAAATATGGGGTTATGCTGAGAAAAATCTTATGGTAGTGAAATAGCAAAGATTTTTGTAGTATGCAATTTACTGTGTATAATCCATAAATATAGAGTTTGTTCTGCTACTTTGCCTAAATTATAAGCAAATTGGTAAAAGATTCTTTCTACCTAAAGGGTAGACATATCACCTATAATGGTGCTGGACAGGATAGCTGTAGGGGCGTGTGAGGAGGCTATTATTTTTTTTAATAGGTGACCTTTAACCTCTTTATTTATAATTTAAGGAAAGTAGCCCATAAGTCTATCTTTTCCAAGGTCTTGAATCTTTGAAAAGTATCTACAATTTATATTTGAACATTGACAAGGCTTGTTTCTTCCAATAGTTTTGTAGTACTAATAATTATCTCTGCTCTTGATATAAAAAATGTTCTCTTTAAATACACTTTATATACGTGACTGGCCTCCTCTTTAGAGGTAAAACCGATATGTTTAATTAATGGAGGCCAAATCAAAGAGTAGAATAAGTTCTAGAAGTAAAAATTGTGTCAATAACTTTCTAGAGACATGCTTAAGTTCCTGGGGCCCAGTGCAAGTGAAGGATTTATTCCTAGAGGTAAAGACCACATCATTATCTTATTAGAGATGTGTTAATCTGGGTTGTCTCACTTTAGCAAAGAGAATTTATCATGCAGTGTAAATTTAATAACAGGCATTTACTATTTTATGGTGACTTTTTCAGTTGCCTCTTTTGCTATCTTGATTTATTTTTCCAGCACATTATACACTGCTCATTTCCATGGTTATGATGACCACCCTACAATCAGGCAGCAGTTCCCATGCTTTCACAAAATCGGACAAAACACCGGCCTAGTTGAGCTCCCATGGTCCCGCCTACTAGATAGACCACTGCTTTGTCTTATAGTGTGCAAGCAAGACCACTGCTTATGGATAGCAGGCTTGTTGTAACCATGGAAACAAGCAGTGTATGATATGATAGAAAAATGAATGCAGCCAGAAAAGGAAACAATAAAATTATTTGTAATACATTGGGACTAGTATTGCCTTTATCTACATGATAAAGGTCAGTTGCAGAAGTGAGACAACCGCTTTAAGTTCCCGGGACCCTGTCCAACTGAAGGATGAGTTCCTTTAGATGTATAGATGTTACTTTTTAGAGAGAAAATCAAATATGGGGTTATGCTGAGAAAAATCTTATGGTAGTGAAATAGCAAAGATTTTTGTAGTATGCAATTTACTGTGTATAATCCATAAATATAGTTTGTTCTGCTACTTTGCCTAAATTATAAGCAAATTGGTAAATGATTCTTTCTACCTAAAGGGTAGACATATCACCTATAATGGTGCTGGACAGGATAGCTGTAGGGGCGTGTGAGGAGGCTATTATTTTTTTTAATAGGTGACCTTTAACCTCTTTATTTATAATTTAAGGAAAGTTGCCCATAAGTCTATCTTTTCCAAGGTCTTGAATCTTTAAAAAGTATCTAGGATTTATATTTGAACATTGACAATGCTTGTTTCTTCCAATAGATTTGTAGTACTAATAATTATCTCTGCTCTTGATATAAAAAATGTTCTCTTTAAATACACTTGATATACTTGACTGGCCTCCTCTTTAGAGGTAAAACCGATATGTTTAATTAATGGAGCCCAAATCAAAGAGTAGAATAAGTTCTAGAAGTAAAAATTGTGTCAATAACTTTCTAGAGACATGCTTAAGTTCCTTGGGCCCAGTGCAAGTGAAGGATTTATTCCTAGAGGTAAAGACCACATCATTATCTTATTAGAGATGTGTTAATCTGGGTTGTCTCACTTTAGCAAAGAGAATTTATCATGCAGTGTAAATTTAATAACAGGCATTTACTATTTTATGGTGACTTTTTCAGTTGCCAATTTTGCTATCTTGATTTATTTTTCCAGCACATTAACACTGCTCATTTCCATGGTTATGATGACCACCCTACAATCAGGCAGCAGTTCCCATGCTTTCACAATATCGGACAAAACACCGGCCTAGTTGAGCTCCCATGGTCCCGTCTACTAGATAGACCACTGCTTTGTCTTATAGTTTGCAAGCAAGACCACTGCTTATGGATAGCAGGCTTGTTGTAACCATGGAAACAAGCAGTGTATGATATGATAGAAAAATGAATGAAGCCAGAAAAGGAAACAATAGAATTATCTGTAATACATTGGGACTAGTATTGCCTTTATCTACATAATAAAGGTCAGTTGCAGAAGTGAGACAACCGCTTTAAGTTCCCGGGACCCTGTTCAACTGAAGGATGAGTTCCTTTAGATCTATAGCTGTTACTTTCTAGAGAGAAAATCAAATATGGGGTTATGCTGAGAAAAATCTTATGGTAGTGAAATAGCAAAGATTTTTGTAGTATGCAATTTACTGTGTATAATCCATAAATATAGAGTTTGTTCTGCTAC
This sequence comes from Bufotes viridis, assembly GCA_033119425.1. Taxonomy (NCBI): domain Eukaryota; kingdom Metazoa; phylum Chordata; class Amphibia; order Anura; family Bufonidae; genus Bufotes; species Bufotes viridis. The sequence continues at coordinate 28,059 of JAKVIS010001040.1, forward strand.
TTTGCCTAAATTATAAGCAAATTGGTAAAAGATTCTTTCTACCTAAAGGGTAGACATATCACCTATAATGGTGCTGGACAGGATAGCTGTAGGGGCGTGTGAGGAGGCTATTATTTTTTTAATAGGTGACCTTTAACCTCTTTATTTATAATTTAAGGAAAGTAGCCCATAAGTCTATCTTTTCCAAGGTCTTGAATCTTTGAAAAGTATCTAGAATTTATATTTGAACATTGACAATGCTTGTTTCTTCCAATAGATTTGTAGTACTAATAATTATCTCTGCTCTTGATATAAAAATGTTCTCTTTAAATACACTTGATATACTTGACTGGCCTCCTCTTTAGAGGTAAAACCGATATGTTTAATTAATGGAGGCCAAATCAAAGAGTAGAATAAGTTCTAGAAGTAAAAATTGTGTCAATAACTTTCTAGAGACATGCTTAAGTTCCTTGGGCCCAGTGCAAGTGAAGGATTTATTCCTAGAGGTAAAGACCACATCATTATCTTATTAGAGATGTGTTAATCTGGGTTGTCTCACTTTAGCAAAGAGAATTTATCATGCAGTGTAAATTTAATAACAGGCATTTACTATTTTATGGTGACTTTTTCAGTTGCCTCTTTTGCTATCTTGATTTATTTTTCCAGCACATTATACACTGCTCATTTCCATGGTTATGATGACCACCCTACAATCAGGCAGCAGTGCCCATGCTTTCACAATATCGGACAAAACACCGGCCTAGTTGAGCTCCCATGGTCCCGCCTACTAGATAGACCACTGCTTTGTCTTATAGTGTGCAAGCAAGACCACTGCTTATGGATAGCAGGCTTGTTGTAACCATGGAAACAAGCAGTGTATGATATGATAGAAAAATGAATGCAGCCAGAAAAGGAAACAATAGAATTATTTGTAATACATTGGGACTAGTATTGCCTTTATCTACATAATAAAGGTCAGTTGCAGAAGTGAGACAACCGCTTTAAGTTCCCGGGACCCTGTCCAACTGAAGGATGAGTTCCTTTAGATCTATAGCTGTTACTTTTAGAGAGAAAATCAAATATGGGGTTATGCTGAGAAAAATCTTATGGTAGTGAAATAGCAAAGATTTTTGTAGTATGCAATTTACTGTGTATAATCCATAAATATAGAGTTTGTTCTGCTACTTTGCCTAAATTATAAGCAAATTGGTAAATGATTCATTCTACCTAAAGGGTAGACATATCACCTATAATGGTGCTGGACAGGATAGCTGTAGGGGCGTGTGAGGAGGCTATTATCTTTTTTTAATAGGTGACCTTTAACCTCTTTATTTATAATTTAAGGAAAGTAGCCCATAAGTCTATCTTTTCCAAGGTCTTGAATCTTTAAAAAGTATCTAGAATTTATATTTGAACATTGACAATGCTTGTTTCTTCCAATAGATTTGTAGTACTAATAATTATCTCTGCTCTTGATATAAAAAATGTTCTCTTTAAATACAATTGATATACTTGACTGGCCTCCTCTTTTGAGGTAAAACCGATATGTTTAATTAATGGAGCCCAAATCAAAGAGTAGAATAAGTTCTAGAAGTAAAAATTGTGTCAATAACTTTCTAGAGACATGCTTAAGTTCCTTGGGCCCAGTGCAAGTGAAGGATGTATTCCTAGAGATAAAGACCACATCATTATCTTATTAGAGATGTGTTAATCTGGGTTGTCTCACTTTAGCAAAGAGAATTTATCATGCAGTGTAAATTTAATAACAGGCATTTACTATTTTATGGTGACTTTTTCAGTTGCCTCTTTTGCTATCTTGATTTATTTTTCCAGCACATTATACACTGCTCATTTCCATGGTTATGATGACCACCCTACAATCAGGCAGCAGTGCCCATGCTTTCACAATATCGGACAAAACACCGGCCTAGTTGAGCTCCCATGGTCCCGCCTACTAGATAGACCACTGCTTTGTCTTATAGTGTGCAAGCAAGACCACTGCTTATGGATAGCAGGCTTGTTGTAACCATGGAAACAAGCAGTGTATGATATGATAGAAAAATGAATGCAGCCAGAAAAGGAAACAATAGAATTATCTGTAATACATTGGGACTAGTATTGCCTTTATCTACATAATAAAGGTCAGTTGCAGAAGTGAGACAACCGCTTTAAGTTCCCGGGACCCTGTCCAACTGAAGGATGAGTTCCTTTAGATCTATAGCTGTTACTTTTTAGAGAGAAAATCAAATATGGGGTTATGCTGAGAAAAATCTTATGGTAGTGAAATAGCAAAGATTTTTGTAGTATGCAATTTACTGTGTATAATCCATAAATATAGAGTTTGTTCTGCTACTTTGCCTAAATTATAAGCAAATTGGTAAAAGATTCTTTCTACCTAAAGGGTAGACATATCACCTATAATGGTGCTGGACAGGATAGCTGTAGGGGCGTGTGAGGAGGCTATTATTTTTTTAATAGGTGACCTTTAACCTCTTTTATTTATAATTTAAGGAAAGTAGCCCATAAGTCTATCTTTTCCAAGGTCTTGAATCCTTGAAAAGTATCTAGGATTTATATTTGAACATTGACAATGCTTGTTTCTTCCAATAGATTTGTAGTATTAATAATTATCTCTGCTCTTGAGATAAAAAATGTTCTCTTTAAATACACTTGATATACTTGACTGGCCTCCTCTTTAGAGGTAAAACCGATATGTTTAATTAATGGAGGCCAAATCCAAGAGTAGAATAAGTTCTAGAAGTAAAATTTGTGTCAATAACTTTCTAGAGACATACTTAAGTTCCTTGGGCCCAGTGCAAGTGAATGATTTATTCCTAGAGGTAAAGACCACATCATTATCTTATTAGAGATGTGTTAATCTGGGTTGTCTCACTTTAGCAAAGAGAATTTATCATGCAGTGTCAATTTAATAACAGGCATTTACTATTTATGGTGACTTTTTCAGTTGCCACTTTTGCTAGCTTGATTTATTTTTCCAGCACATTATACACTGCTCATTTCCATGGTTATGATGACAACCCTACAATCAGGCAGCAGTGCCCATGCTTTCACAATATCAGACAAAACACCGGCCTAGTTGAGCTCCCATGGTCCCGCCTACTAGATAGACCACTGCTTTGTCTTATAGTGTGCAAGCAAGACCACTGCTTATGGATAGCAGGCTTTTGTAACCATGGAAACAAGCAGTGTATGATATGATAGAAAAATGAATGCAGCCAGAAAAGGAAACAATAGAATTATTTGTAATACATTGGGACTAGTATTGCCTTTATCTACATAATAAACGTCAGATGCAGAACTGAGACAACCGCTTTAAGTTCCTGGGATCCTGTCCAACTGAAGGATGAGTTCCTTTAGATCTATAGCTGTTACTTTTTAGAGAGGGAATCAAATATGGGGTTATGCTGAGAAAAATCTTATATTAGTGAAATAGCAAAGATTTTTGTAGTATGCAATTTACTGTGTACAATCCATAAATATAGAGTTTGTTCTGCTACTTTGCCTAAATTATAAGCAAATAGGTAAAAGATTTTTTCTACCTAAAGGGTAGACATATCACCTATAATGGTGCTGGACAGGATAGCTGTAGGGGCGTGTGAGGAGGCTATTATTTCTTTTAATAGGTGACCTTTAACGTCTTTATTTATAATTTAAGGAAAGTAGCCCATAAGTCTATCTTTTCAAGGTCTTGAATCCTTGAAAAGTATCTAGGATTTATATTTGAACATTGATAATGCTTGTTTCTTCCAATAGATTTGTAGTATTAATAATTATCTCTGCTCTTGAGATAAAAATGTTCTCTTTAAATACACTTGATATACTTGACTGGCCTCCTCTTTAGAGGTAAAACCGATATGTTTAATTAATGGAGGCCAAATCAAAGAGTAGAATAAGTTCTAGAAGTAAAAATTGTGTCAATAACTTTCTAGAGACATACTTAAGTTCCTTGGGCCCAATGCAAGTGAAGGATTTATTCCTAGAGGTAAAGACCACATCATTATCTTATTAGAGATGTGTTAATCTGGGTTGTCTCACTTTAGCAAAAAGAATTTATCATGCAGTGTAAATTTAATAACAGGCATTTACTATTTATGGTGACTTTTTCAGTTGCTACTTTTGCTAGCTTGATTTATTTTTCCAGCACATTATACACTGCTCATTTCCATGGTTATGATGACAACCCTACAATCAGGCAGCAGTGCCCATGCTTTACAATATCGGACAAAACACCGGCCTTGTTGAGCTCCCATGGTCCCGCCTACTAGATAGACCACTGCTTTGTCTTATAGTGTGCAATCAAGACCACTGCTTATAGATAGCAGGCTTTTTGTAACCATGGAAACAAGCAGTGTATGATATGATAGAAAAATGAATGCAGCCAGAAAAGGAAACAATAGAATTATTTGTAATACATTGGGACTAGTATTGCCTTTATCTAGATAATAAAGGTCAGTTGCAGAATTGAGACAACCACTTTAAGTCCCTGGGACCCAGACCAACTGAAGGATGAGTTCCTTTAGATCTATAGCTGTTACTTTTTAGAGAGGGAATCAAATATGGGGTTATGCTGAGAAAAATCTTATGGTAGTGATTAAGCAAAGATTTTTGTAGTATGCGATTTACTGTGTATAATCCATAAATATAGAGTTTGTTCTGCTACTTTGCCTAAATTATAAGCAAATAGGTAAAAGATTCTTTCTACCTAAAGGGTAGACATATCACCTATAATGGTGCTGGACAGGATAGCTGTAGGGGCGTGTGAGGAGGCTATTATTTTTTTAATAGGTGACCTTTAACCTCTTTATTTATAATTTAAGGAAAGTAGCGCATAAGTCTATCTTTTCCAAGGTCTTGAATCCTTGAAAAGTATCTAGGATTTATATTTGAACATTGACAATGCTTGTTTCTTCCAATAGATTTGTAGTATTAATAATTATCTCTGCTCTTGAGATAAAAAAATGTTCTCTTTAAATACACTTGATATACTTGACTGGCCTCCTCTTTAGAGGTAAAACCGATATGTTTAATTAATGGAGGCCAAATCCAAGAGTAGAATAAGTTCTAGAAGTAAAAATTGTGTCAATAACTTTCTAGAGACATACTTAAGTTCCTTGGGCCCAGTGCAAGTGAATGATTTATTCCTAGAGGTAAAGACCACATCATTATCTTATTAGAGATGTGTTAATCTGGGTTGTCTCACTTTAGCAAAGAGAATTTATCATGCAGTGTCAATTTAATAACAGGCATTTACTATTTATGGTGACTTTTTCAGTTGCCACTTTTGCTAGCTTAATTTATTTTTCCAGCACATTATACACTGCTCATTTCCATGGTTATGATGACAACCCTACAATCAGGCAGCAGTGCCCATGCTTTCACAATATCAGACAAAACACCGGCCTAGTTGAGCTCCCATGGTCCCGCCTACTAGATAGACCACTGCTTTGTCTTATAGTGTGCAAGCAAGACCACTGCTTATGGATAGCAGGCTTTTTGTAACCATGGAAACAAGCAGTGTATGATATGATAGAAAAATGAATGCAGCCAGAAAAGGAAACAATAGAATTATTTGTAATACATTGGGACTAGTATTGCCTTTATCTACATAATAAACGTCAGATGCAGAACTGAGACAACCGCTTTAAGTTCCTGGGATCCTGTCCAACTGAAGGATGAGTTCCTTTAGATCTATAGCTGTTAGTTTTTAGAGAGGGAATCAAATATGGGGTTATGCTGAGAAAAATCTTATATTAGTGAAATAGCAAAGATTTTTGTACTATGCAATTTACTGTGTACAATCCATAAATATAGAGTTTGTTCTGCTACTTTGCCTAAATTATAAGTAAATAGGTAAAAGATTTTTTCTACCTAAAGGATAGACATATCACCTATAATGGTGCTGGACAGGATAGCTGTAGGGGCGTGTGAGGAGGCTATTATTTCTTTTAATAGGTGACCTTTAACGTCTTTATTTATAATTTAAGGAAAGTAGCCCATAAGTCTATCTTTTTCAAGGTCTTGAATCCTTGAAAAGTATCTAGGATTTATATTTGAACATTGATAATGCTTGTTTCTTCCAATAGATTTGTAGTATTAATAATTATCTCTGCTCTTGAGATAAAAAATGTTCTCTTTAAATACACTTGATATACTTGACTGGCCTCCTCTTTAGAGGTAAAACCGATATGTTTAATTAATGGAGGCCAAATCAAAGAGTAGAATAAGTTCTAGAAGTAAAAATTGTGTCAATAACTTTCTAGAGACATACTTAAGTTCCTTGGGCCCAATGCAAGTGAAGGATTTATTCCTAGAGGTAAAGACCACATCATTATCTTATTAGAGATGTGTTAATCTGGGTTGTCTCACTTTAGCAAAAATAATTTATCATGCAGTGTAAATTTAATAACAGGCATTTACTATTTATGGTGACTTTTTCAGTTGCTACTTTTGCTAGCTTGATTTATTTTTCCAGCACATTATACACTGCTCATTTCCATGGTTATGATGACAACCCTACAATCAGGCAGCAGTGCCCATGCTTGCACAATATCGGACAAAACACCGGCCTTGTTGAGCTCCCATGGTCCCGCCTACTAGATAGACCACTGCTTTGTCTTATAGTGTGCAATCAAGACCACTGCTTATAGATAGCAGGCTTTTTGTAACCATGGAAACAAGCAGTGTATGATATGATAGAAAAATGAATGCAGCCAGAAAAGGAAACAATAGAATTATTTGTAATACATTGGGACTAGGATTTCCCTTATCTAGATAATAAAGGTCAGTTGCAGAATTGAGACAACCACTTTAAGTCCCTGGTACCCAGACCAACTGAAGGGTGAGTTCCTTTAGATCTATAGCTGTTACTTTTTAGAGAGGGAATCAAATATGGGGTTATGCTGAGAAAAATCTTATGGTAGTGATTAAGCAAAGATTTTTGTAGTATGCAATTTACTGTGTATAATCCATAAATATAGAGTTTGTTCTGCTACTTTGCCTAAATTATAAGCAAATTGGTAAAAGATTATTTCTACCTAAAGGGTAGACATATCACCTATAATGGTGCTGGACAGGATAGCTGTAGGGGCGTGTGAGGAGGCTATTATTTTTTTTAATAGGTGACCTTTAACCTCTTTATTTATAATTTAAGGAAAGTAGCGCACAAGTCTATCTTTTACAAGGTCTTGAATCCTTGAAAAGTATCTAGGATTTATATTTGAACATTGACAATGCTTGTTTCTTCCAATAGATTTGTAGTATTAATAATTATCTCTGCTCTTGAGATAAAAAATGTTCTCTTTAAATTCACTTGATATACTTGACTGGTCTCCTCTTTAGAGGTAAAACCGATATGTTTAATTAATGGAGGCCAAATCAAAGAGTAGAATAAGTTCTAGAAGTAAAAATTGTGTCAATAACTTTCTAGAGACATACTTAAGTTCCTTGGGCCCAATGCAAGTGAAGGATTTATTCCTAGAGGTAAAGACCACATCATTATCTTATTAGAGATGTGTTAATCTGGGTTGTCTCACTTTAGCAAAGAGAATTTATCATGCAGTGTAAATTTAATAACAGGCATTTACTATTTATGGTGACTTTTTCAGTTGCCACTTTTGCTAGCTTGATTTATTTTTCCAGCACATTATACACTGCTCATTTCCATGGTTATGATGACAACCTAACAATCAGGCAGCAGTGCCCATGCTTGCACAATATCGGACAAAACATCGGCCTAGTTGAGCTCCCATGGTCCCGCCTACTAGATAGACCACTGCTTTGTCTTATAGTGTGCAAGCAAGACCACTGCTTATGGATAGCAGGCTTTTTGTAACCATGGAAACAAGTAGTGTATGATATGATAGAAAAATGAATGCAGCCAGAAAAGGAAACAATAGAATAATTTGTAATACATTGGGACTAGTATTGCCTTTATCTAGATAATAAAGGTCAGTTGCAGAAGTGAGACAACCGCTTTAAGTCCCTGGGACCCAGACCAACTGAAGGATGAGTTCCTTTAGATCTATAGCTGTTAATTTTTAGAGAGAAAATCAAATATGGGGTTATGCTGAGAAAAATCTTATGGTAGTGAAATAGCAAAGATTTTTGTAGTATGCAATTTACTGTGTATAATCCATAAATATAGAGTTTGTTCTGCTACTTTGCCTAAATTATAAGCAAATTGGTAAAAAATTCTTTCTACCTAAAGGGTAGACATACCACCTATAATGGTGCTGGACAGGATAGCTGTAGGGGCGTGTGAGGAGGCTATTATTTTTTTTAATAGGTGACCTTTAACCTCTTTATTTATAATTTAAGGAAAGTAGCCCATAAGTCTATATTTTCCAAGGTCTTGAAACCTTGAAAAGTATCTAGGATTTATATTTGAACATTGACAATGCTTGTTTCTTCCAATAGATTTGTAGTATTAATAATTATCTCTGCTCTTGAGATAAAAAATGTTCTCTTTAAATACACTTGATATACTTGACTGGCATCCTCTTTAGAGGTAAAACCGATATGTTTAATTAATGGAGGCCAAATCCAAGAGTAGAATAAGTTCAAGAAGTAAAAATTGTGTCAATAACTTTCTAGAGACATACTTAAGTTCCTTGGGCCCAGTGCAAGTGAAGGATTTATTCCTAGAGGTAAAGACCACTATCATTATCTTATTAGAGATGTGTTAATCTGGGTTGTCTCACTTTAGCAAAGAGAATTTATCATGCAGTGTCAATTTAATAACAGGCATTTACTATTTATGGTGACTTTTTCAGTTGCCACTTTTGCTAGCTTGATTTATTTTTCCAGCACATTATACACTGCTCATTTCCATGGTTATGATGACAACCTAACAATCAGGCAGCAGTGCCCATGCTTTCACAATATCAGACAAAACACCGGCCTAGTTGAGCTCCCATGGTCCCGCCTACTAGATAGACCACTGCTTTGTCTTATAGTGTGCAATCAAGACCACTGCTTATAGATAGCAGGCTTTTTGTAACCATGGAAACAAGCAGTGTATGATATGATAGAAAAATGAATGCAGCCAGAAAAGGAAACAATAGAATTATTTGTAATACATTGGGACTAGTATTGCCTTTATCTACATAATAAAGGTCAGTTGCAGAAGTGAGACAACCGCTTTAAGTCACTTGGACCCAGACCAACTGAATGATGAGTTCCTTTAGATCTATAGCTGTTACTTTTTAGAGAGGGAATCAAATATGGGGTTATGCTGAGAAAAATCTTATGGTAGTGATTAAGCAAAGATTTTTGTAGTATGCGATTTACTGTGTATAATCCATAAATATAGAGTTTGTTCTGCTACTTTGCCTAAATTATAAGCAAATAGGTAAAAGATTATTTCTACCTAAAGGGTAGACATATCACCTATAATGGTGCTGGACAGAATAGCTGTAGGGGCGTGTAAGGAGGCTATTATTTTTTTTAATAGTTGACCTTTAAAGTCTTTATTTATAATTTAAGGAAAGTAGCGCATAAGTCTATCTTTTCCAAGGTCTTGAATCCTTGAAAAGTATCTAGGATTTATATTTGAACATTGACAATGCTTGCTTCTTCCAATAGATTTGTAGTATTAATAATTATCTCTGCTCTTGAGATAAAAAATGTTCTCTTTAAATACACTTGATATACTTGACTGGCCTCCTCTTTAGAGGTAAAACCGATATGTTTAATTAATGGAGGCCAAATCAAAGAGTAGAATAAGTTCTAGAAGTAAAAATTGTGTCAATAACTTTCTAGAGACATACTTAAGTTCCTTGGGCCCAATGCAAGTGAAGGATTTATTCCTAGAGGTAAAGACCACATCATTATCTTATTAGAGATGTGTTAATCTGGGTTGTCTCACTTTAGCAAAGAGGATTTATCATGCAGTGTAAATTTAATAACAGGCATTTACTATTTATGGTGACTTTTTCAGTTGCCACTTTTGCTAGCTTGATTTATTTTTCCAGCACATTATACACTGCTCATTTCCATGGTTATGATGACAACCTAACAATCAGGCAGCAGTGCCCATGCTTGCACAATATAGGACAAAACATCGGCCTAGTTGAGCTCCCATGGTCCCGCCTACTAGATAGACCACTGCTTTGTCTTATAGTGCAAGCAAGACCACTGCTTATGGATAGCAGGCTTTTTGTAACCATGGAAACAAGTAGTGTATGATATGATAGAAAAATGAATGCAGCCAGAAAAGGAAACAATAGAATAATTTGTAATACATTGGGACTAGTATTGCCTTTATCTAGATAATAAAGGTCAGTTGCAGAAGTGAGACAACCGCTTTAAGTCCCTGGGACCCAGACCAACTGGAAGGATGAGTTCCTTTAGATCTATAGCTGTTAATTTTTAGAGAGAAAATCAAATATGGGGTTATGCTGAGAAAAATCTTATGGTAGTGAAATAGCAAAGATTTTTGTAGTATGCAATTTACTGTGTATAATCCATAAATATAGAGTTTGTTCTGCTACTTTGCCTAAATTATAAGCAAATTGGTAAAAATTCTTTCTACCTAAAGGGTAGACATACCACCTATAATGGTGCTGGACAGGATAGCTGTAGGGGCGTGTGAGGAGGCTATTATTTTTTTAATAGGTGACCTTTAACCTCTTTATTTATAATTTAAGGAAAGTAGCCCATAAGTCTATATTTTCCAAGGTCTTGAAACCTTGAAAAGTATCTAGGATTTATATTTGAACATTGACAATGCTTGTTTCTTCCAATAGATTTGTAGTATTAATAATTATCTCTGCTCTTGAGATAAAAATGTTCTCTTTAAATACACTTGATATACTTGACTGGCATCCTCTTTAGAGGTAAAACCGATATGTTTAATTAATGGAGGCCAAATCCAAGAGTAGAATAAGTTCAAGAAGTAAAAATTGTGTCAATAACTTTCTAGAGACATACTTAAGTTCCTTGGGCCCAGTGCAAGTGAAGGATTTATTCCTAGAGGTAAAGACCACTATCATTATCTTATTAGGAGATGTGTTAATCTGGGTTGTCTCACTTTAGCAAAGAGAATTTATCATGCAGTGTCAATTTAATAACAGGCATTTACTATTTATGGTGACTTTTTCAGTTGCCACTTTTGCTAGCTTGATTTATTTTTCCAGCACATTATACACTGCTCATTTCCATGGTTATGATGACAACCTAACAATCAGGCAGCAGTGCCCATGCTTTCACAATATCAGACAAAAACACCGGCCTAGTTGAGCTCCCATGGTCCCGCCTACTAGATAGACCACTGCTTTGTCTTATAGTGTGCAATCAAGACCACTGCTTATAGATAGCAGGCTTTTGTAACCATGGAAACAAGCAGTGTATGATATGATAGAAAAATGAATGCAGCCAGAAAGGAAACAATAGAATTATTTGTAATACATTGGGACTAGTATTGCCTTTATCTACATAATAAAGGTCAGTTGCAGAAGTGAGACAACCGCTTTAAGTCACTTGGACCCAGACCAACTGAATGATGAGTTCCTTTAGATCTATAGCTGTTACTTTTAGAGAGGGAATCAAATATGGGGTTATGCTGAGAAAATCTTATGGTAGTGATTAAGCAAAGATTTTTGTAGTATGCATTTACTGTGTATAATCCATAAATATAGAGTTTGTTCTGCTACTTTGCCTAAATTATAAGCAAATAGGTAAAAGATTATTTCTACCTAAAGGGTAGACATATCACCTATAATGGTGCTGGACAGAATAGCTGTAGGGGCGTGTAAGGAGGCTATTATTTTTTAATAGGTGACCTTTAACCTCTTTATTTATAATTTAAGGAAAGTAGCGCATAAGTCTATCTTTTCCAAGGTCTTGAATCGCTTGAAAAGTATCTAGGATTTATGTTTGAACATTGACAATGCTTGCTTCTTCCAATAGATTTGTAGTATTAATAATTATCTCTGCTCTTGAGATAAAAAATGTTCTCTTTAAATACGCACTTGATATGTGACTGGCCTCCTCTTTAGAAATGAAAACCGATATGCTTTAATAATAATGGAGGCCAAATCAAAGAGTAAAATAAGTTCTAAAGTAAAAATTGTCAATAACTTTCTAGAGACATAGCTTAAGTTCTTGGGCCCAATGCAAGTGAAGGATTTATTCCTAGAGGTAAAGACCACATCATTATCTTATATTGAAGATGTGTTAATCTGGGTTGTCTCACTTTAGCAAAGAGAAGTTATCTTGCAGTGTAATTTAATAACAGGCATTACTATTTATGGGACTTTTATCAGTTGCCACTTTTGCTAACCGATTTATTTTCCAGCCATTATACACTGTCATCATTTCCATGGTTATGATGACAACCTAACAATCAGTGCAGCAGTGCCCATGCTTGCACAATATAGGACAAAACATCGGCCTAGTTGAGCTCCCATGGTCCAGCCTACTAGATAGACCACTGCTTTGTCTTATGGTGTACCAAGCAAGACCACTGCTTATGGATAGCGGGCTTTTGTAACCATGGAAACAAGCAGTGTATGATATGATAGAAAAATGAATGCAGCCAGAAAGGAAAGCAATAGAGATAATTTGTAATACGTTGGGTCTAGTCTTGCCTTTATCCAGATGATAATAAGGGTCAGTAGTTGCAGAAGTGAGACGACCGCTTTAGAGTCCCTGGGACCCAGACCAGCGTCAGGATGAGTTCCATTAGATCTATAGCTGTTAATTTTTAGAGAGAAAATCAAATATGGGGTTATGCTGAGAAAAATCTTATGGTGGTGGAAATGGCAAAGATTTTTGTGGTATGCAATTACTGTGTATAATCCATAAATATAGAGTTTATTCTGCTGCTTTGCTAAATTACTAAGCAAGTGGTAAAATTCTTTCTACCTAAAGGTGCTAGACACTCACCTATAATAGGTGCTGGACAGGATAGCTGTACGAGGCGTAGTGAGGCTTTATTTTTTTAATAGGTGACCTTTAACCTCTTTACTTATAATTTAAAGGAAAGTAGCCCATAAGTCTATATTTTCCAAGGTCTTGAATCCTTGAAAAGTATCTAGGATTTATATTTGAACATTGACAATGCTTGTTTCTTCAATAGATTTGTAGTATTAATAATTATCTCTGCTCTTGAGATAAAAATGTTCTCTTTAAATACACTTGATATACTTGACTGGCCTCCTCTTTAGAGGTAAAACCGATATGTTTAATTAATGGAGGCCAAATCAAAGAGTAGAATAAGTTCTAAGTAAAAATTGTGTCAATAACTTTTCTAGAGACATGCTTAAGTTCCTTGGGCCCCAGTGCAGAGTGAAGGATTTATTCCTAGAGGTAGAAGACCACTATCATTATCTTATTAGAGATGTGTTAATCTGGGTTGTCTCACTTTAGCAAAGAGAATTTATCATGCAGTGTCAATTTAATAACAGGCATTTACTATTTATGGTGACTTTTTCAGTTGCCACTTTTGCTAGCTTGATTTATTTTTCCAGCACATTATACACTGCTCATTTCCATGGTTATGATGACAACCCTACAATCAGGCAGCAGTGCCCATGCTTTCACAATATCAGACAAAACACCGGCCTAGTTGAGCTCCCATGGTCCCGCCTACTAGATAGACCACTGCTTTGTCTTATAGTGTGCAAAGCAAGACCACTGCTTATGGATAGCAGGCTTTTTTGTAACCATGGAAACAAGCAGTGTATGATATGATAGAAAAATGAATGCAGCCAGAAAAGGAAACAATAGAATTATTTGTAATACATTGGGACTAGTATTGCCTTTATCTACATAATAAACGTCAGATGCAGAACTGAGACAACTGCTTTAAGTTCCTGGGATCTGTCCAACTGAAGGATGAGTTCCTTTAGATCTATAGCTGTTACTTTTAGAGAGGGAATCAAATATGGGGTTATGCTGAGAAAATCTTATGGTAGTGATTAAGCAAAGATTTTTGTACGTATGCAATTTACTGTGTACAATCCATAAATATAGAGTTTGTTCTGCTACTTTGCCTAAATTATAAGCAAATAGGTAAAGATTATTTCTACCTAAAGGGTAGACATATCACCTATAATGGTGCTGGACAGGATAGCTGTAGGGACGTGTGAGGAGGCTATTATTTCTTTAATAGGTGACCTTTAACGTCTTTATTTATAATTTAAGGAAAGTAGCCCATAAGTCTATCTTTTTCAAGGTCTTGAATCCTTGAAAAGTATCTGGAGATTTATATTTGAACATTGATAATGCTTGTTTCTTCAATAGATTTGTAGTATTAATAATTATCTCTGCTCTTGAGATAAAAATGTTCTCTTTAAATACACTTG
>JAKVIS010001041.1:0-42429 GCA_033119425.1 Bufotes viridis
AAGATTGCAGGAGAATCATTATAAGCTATTAACTTGCTGGTTTCAAAATAAAAAGAATAGCTCTGTGTTGTTTTTAAGGAGGCATGGACCCAGCCTGGACTTGGCTGTGTACAGACTCGATCCAAAATAAAAATCTCAAATTCCAGCTTCCAATAAAAGCTTGTAGCATTATTGATACCTATAAAGATTAAAATTCAAACACGAATCACATACGCAGTCCAAAATGTCTACTCGTTTCGGACCCTATAGTTTCGGTCCTTACTCATGACATATAGAAAAGTGAATGTTCGCCTCCTTTTAATCATGTGTTGCACCATTCAATCTGAACTTCAGCATCACATGATCCATGGGGTGGGGAACTTGCCTCACACCAAAGACCAACACCAAATGCATGAAAAAGAAAAAGTGAAAAAAGAAATAATTACATAACCATAAAAATAAATTAGATGCACCACATGGATAAGCAACTGACAACACTGGCTAATCCCTCACTCTGGTGTTAAAAGCTGAGAGATTCGCCAATATTTCCAATCAGGAACATATCGGAGCCCCTTTAGGCACCACTACACGGTATCTCAGCATGACATGGGGTCCTACCACTAGACTACCTATGGTGTGTGAACAAGGTCTGAACAGGTATTAAGTAGCCTACAGCCCCATCCCACTCACCTGCACTGCAGGACCAACAATGCAATGGGGAACACATGAGGCCGCAAGCTACACCTACACCAGACCATGTGACACCGGCTTCCAGGTGCAACAGAATGTTTACAAGCCATATGCAATGGCACATTCAATACATATAAAACAAGAATCACAAAAATAAACGTGGCCTAAATGGGTGGGACTGCTCCAGACCCCAAACACTGTGGCGTGTTTCTAACTGGGGGGCAGTTCCTCCGCATGTGGTTCGCAGCGACGGCTATCCCCAGCAAAAATTGCATACAATGGAGGATGCCGGCGCGAACCACAAGCACCACACAAACATCCTACACAAAAATAAAACATGTGCGGATGAAAATATATAAACACATAACTCACAGAAAAAGATGCACCACATGGATAAGCAACTGACAACACTGGCTAATCCCTCACTCTGGTGTTAAAAGCTGAGAGATTCGCCAATATTTCCAATCAGGAACATATCGGAGCCCCTTTAGGCACCACTACACGGTATCTCAGCATGACATGGGGTCCTACCACTAGACTACCTATGGTGTGTGAACAAGGTCTGAACAGGTATTAAGTAGCCTACAGCCCCATCCCACTCACCTGCACTGCAGGACCAACAATGCAATGGGGAACACATGAGGCCGCAAGCTACACCTACAACAGACCATGTGACACCGGCTTCCAGGTGCAACAGAATGTTTACAAGCCATATGCAATGGCACATTCAATACATATAAAACAAGAATCACAAAAATAAGCGTGGCCTAAATGGGTGGGACTGCTCCAGACCCCAAACACTGTGGCGTGTTTCTAACTGGAGGGCAGTTCCTCCGCATGTGGTTCGCAGCGACGGCTATCCCCAGCAAAAATTGCATACAATGGAGGATGCCGGCGCGAACCACAAGCACCACACAAACATCCTACACAAAAATAAAACATGTGCGGATGAAAATATATAAACACATAACTCACAGAAAAAGATGCACCACATGGATAAGCAACTGACAACACTGGCTAATCCCTCACTCTGGTGTTAAAAGCTGAGAGATTCGCCAATATTTCCAATCAGGAACATATCGGGCCCCTTTAGGCACCACTACACGGTATCTCAGCATGACATGGGGTCCTACCACTAGACTACCTATGGTGTGTGAACAAGGTCTGAACAGGTATTAAGTAGCCTACAGCCCCATCCCACTCACCTGCACTGCAGGACCAACAATGCAATGGGGAACACATGAGGCCATAAGCTACACCTACAACAGACCATGTGACACCGGCTTCCAGGTGCAACAGAATGTTTACAAGCCATATGCAATGGCACATTCAATACATATAAAACAAGAATCACAAAAATAAACGTGGCCTAAATGGGTGGGACTGCTCCAGACCCCAAACACTGTGGCGTGTTTCTAACTGGGAGGCAGTTCCTCCGCATGTGGTTCGCAGTGACGGCTATCCCCAGCAAAAATTGCATACAATGGAGGATGCCGGCGCGAACCACAAGCACCACACAAACATCCTACACAAAATAAAACATGTGCGGATGAAAATATATATGGCATATGGCTTGTAAACATTCTGTTGCACCTGGAAGCTGGTGTCACATGGTCTGGTGTAGGTGTAGCTTGCGGCCTCATGTGTTCCCCATTGCATTGTTGGTCCTGCAGTGCAGGTGAGTGGGATGGGGCTGTAGGCTACTTAATACCTGTTCAGACCTTGTTCACACACCATAGGTAGTCTAGTGGTAGGACCCCATGTCATGCTGAGATACCGTGTAGTGGTGCCTAAAGGGGCTCCGATATGTTCCTGATTGGAAATATTGGCGAATCTCTCAGCTTTTAACACCAGAGTGAGGGATTAGCCAGTGTTGTCAGTTGCTTATCCATGTGGTGCATCTTTTTTCTGTGAGTTATGTGTTTATATATTTTCATCCGCACATGTTTTATTTTGTGTAGGATGTTTGTGTGGTGCTTGTGGTTCGCGCCGGCATCCTCCATTGTATGCAATTTTTGCTGGGGATAGCCGTTCGCTGCGAACCACATGCGGAAGAACTGCCCCCAGTTAGAAACACGCCACAGTGTTTGGGGTCTGGAGCAGTCCCACCCATTTAGGCCACGTTTATTTTTGTGATTCTTGTTTTATATGTATTGAATGTGCCATTGCATATGGCTTGTAAACATTCTGTTGCACCTGGAAGCCGGTGTCACATGGTCTGTTGTAGGTGTAGCTTGCGGCCTCATGTGTTCCCCATTGCATTGTTGGTCCTGCAGTGCAGGTGAGTGGGATGGGGCTGTAGGCTACTTAATACCTGTTCAGACCTTGTTCACACACCATAGGTAGTCTAGTGGTAGGACCCCATGTCATGCTGAGATACCGTGTAGTGGTGCCTAAAGGGGCTCCGATATGTTCCTGATTGGAAATATTGGCGAATCTCTCAGCTTTTAACACCAGAGTGAGGGATTAGCCAGTGTTGTCAGTTGCTTATCCATGTGGTGCATCTTTTTCTGTGAGTTATGTGTTTATATATTTTCATCCGCACATGTTTTATTTTGTGTAGGATGTTTGTGTGGTGCTTGTGGTTCGCGCCGGCATCCTCCATTGTATGCAATTTTTGCTGGGGATAGCCGTTCGCTGCGAACCACATGCGGAGGAACTGCCCCCAGTTAGAAACACGCCACAGTGTTTGGGGTCTGGAGCAGTCCCACCCATTTAGGCCACGTTTATTTTTGTGATTCTTGTTTTATATGTATTGAATGTGCCATTGCATATGGCTTGTAAACATTCTGTTGCACCTGGAAGCCGGTGTCACATGGTCTGTTGTAGGTGTAGCTTGCGGCCTCATGTGTTCCCCATTGCATTGTTGGTCCTGCAGTGCAGGTGAGTGGGATGGGGCTGTAGGCTACTTAATACCTGTTCAGACCTTGTTCACACACCATAGGTAGTCTAGTGGTAGGACCCCATGTCATGCTGAGATACCGTGTAGTGGTGCCTAAAGGGGCTCCGATATGTTCCTGATTGGAAATATTGGCGAATCTCTCAGCTTTTAACACCAGAGTGAGGATTAGCCAGTGTTGTCAGTTGCTTATCCATGTGGTGCATCTTTTTTCTGTGAGTTATGTGTTTATATATTTTCATCCGCACATGTTTTATTTTGTGTAGGATGTTTGTGTGGTGCTTGTGGTTCGCGCCGGCATCCTCCATTGTATGCAATTTTTGCTGGGGATAGCCGTTCGCTGCGAACCACATGCGGAAGAACTGCCCCCAGTTAGAAACACGCCACAGTGTTTGGGGTCTGGAGCAGTCCCACCCATTTAGGCCACGTTTATTTTTGTGATTCTTGTTTTATATGTATTGAATGTGCCATTGCATATGGCTTGTAAACATTCTGTTGCACCTGGAAGCCGGTGTCACATGGTCTGTTGTAGGTGTAGCTTGCGGCCTCATGTGTTCCCCATTGCATTGTTGGTCCTGCAGTGCAGGTGAGTGGGATGGGGCTGTAGGCTACTTAATACCTGTTCAGACCTTGTTCACACACCATAGGTAGTCTAGTGGTAGGACCCCATGTCATGCTGAGATACCGTGTAGTGGTGCCTAAAGGGGCTCCGATATGTTCCTGATTGGAAATATTGGCGAATCTCTCAGCTTTTAACACCAGAGTGAGGGATTAGCCAGTGTTGTCAGTTGCTTATCCATGTGGTGCATCTTTTTTCTGTGAGTTATGTGTTTATATATTTTCATCCGCACATGTTTTATTTTGTGTAGGATGTTTGTGTGGTGCTTGTGGTTCGCGCCGGCATCCTCCATTGTATGCAATTTTTGCTGGGGATAGCCGTTCGCTGCGAACCACATGCGGAGGAACTGCCCCCCCCAGTTAGAAACACGCCACAGTGTTTGGGGTCTGGAGCAGTCCCACCCATTTAGGCCACGTTTATTTTTGTGATAAAAATAAATTACTTGAGAATATTGTAAAATCAGATCGTATTTCTTGTTCAGGCCTGTGGGGAAACAACTTCCCAATTCAAACATCCTCCACGGCTGAAGAGTTTTCTTTTATGATCTTCTCCTCTAATGGGAAAAGTAATTCTTTCTACCCCTGAACAGAAAACGCTGTGTTATCACCTTTGTGCACAGTTGCAAAATGAAAACTTGCCGCAGATACATTTCGAGTAGAATAATGTGGTATATCTGCTATATGTTTTCGTATCCTACTTTTTATTTGTTTTGTAGTGCAACCTACATATTGTAAAAGACAATCTCTGCAAGTGATTAAATATACTGCATAATCTCTATTACAGTTCAAATACTGTTTTATGGAATGACTTTTGCCATTCACAGTTGATGTTATGTTCTGACACACTGACATGTAATTGCAGCATATACATCTCTTGCTACCACATTTGTAGCTCACTTTACAGGTTAGCCATACCGTTGGAATTGTTGTTCGTTCATGAAACAGACTAAAGCCTCTTTCACACGGGCGTCATGCTTGACGCCCGGATAAGAGGCGGGTGCGTTGCGGGAATATGCGCGATTTTCCCGCGCGGGTGCAAGCGTTTGTAATGCGTTTTGCACGCGCGTGAGAAAAATCGCCATGTTTGGTACCCAACCCGAAGCCGGACTTCATCACTGAAATCCTGTTTCGGGTCTTCTGGAGAATTTATTATTTTCCCTTATAACACGGTTATAAGGGGAAATAATAGCATTCTTAATAAAGAATGCATAGTAAAATGAAGAGGAAGGGGTTAAAAATAATAAAAGTTAACTTACCTTAGCCACTTGATCGCATAGTTGCGATCTGTCCTTTCTTTCCCAGCATCAGCTAAGAACTAAAGGACCTGTGATGACGTCACATCACATGGTCCAATCACATGGCCCATTACCATGGTAAGATGGACCATGTGATTGGACCATGTGATGTGACGCCATCCAGGTCCTTTAGATCTTTAGCTGATGCAGAAGAGAGAGGACAGATCGCCAACTACGCGATCAAGTGGCTAAGATGGTTAACTTTTATTATTTTAACCCCTTCCTCTTCATTTTACTATGCATTCTTTGTTAAGAATGCTATTATTTCCCCTTATAACCATGTTATAAGGGAAAATAATAAAGATCGGAGTCCCGTTGCTAAGCAACCATGCGGGAATATCGCAACGCATCCGTACTTGCTTGCGATTTTCCCGCAGCCCCTTTCACTTCTATGTGGCCTGCGTTGCGTGAAAAACGCACAATATAGAGCATGCTGCGATTTTCAAGCAGCGCAGAAGTGATGCGTGAAAATCACCGCTCATGTGCACAGCCCCATAGAAATGAATGGGTCCGGATTCAGTGCGGGTGCAATGCGTCCTCCTCACGCATTGTACCCGCGCGGAAAACTCGCCCATGTGAAAGAGGCCTAAGACTGATTTTCTGTCCAATTGTAGTTGCTCTACAGGCTACAAATTTAACCCCTTCAATAACTATCTCTTTCTACTCCTGGTCAAAGTTTAGTATTGGTAAGTGTCGCTGTATAATTTTACAGATCTTTTTATATTCCTTACTATAACAGGTCACAAAGATGACTGACTTTCCTTTTCTTTTCTTTTTTTTTTTTTTTTTTAATCAGGGGCCACTTTCTCAGAGAATATTAATTTCTTTCTGTCTAGAGAGAGAGCCCATTTCCCCTCTCCCATAGATCATGTGATGCTGAAGTTCAGATTGAACATGATTAAAAGGAGGTGAACAATCACTTTTCTATATGTCATGAGTAAGTACCGAAACTATAGGGTCCGAAACGCATAGACATTGTGGACTGCATATGCGATTCGTGTTTGCATTTTAATCTTTATAGGTATCAATAAAGCTGCAAGTTTTTTCTTTTGGATTAACTCACTGGTATAAAACTCCGGAGTTTCTTTACACCCACAAACTCTCTCAATCTAAAAACTGTTTAAGATGTGGGACATACGTCAGCTCCCTCTCCCACATCTGGTATGAATGCCCCTTTATTACTACTTACTAAAAGCAAGTCGAAGAGACCATTCAGAAAATCTTTACCCTTGGCGTTGACCAAATCATTTTAGCAAGCGCCAGCTCAGCCTACACACTGTCTAAGAAAAACCAAATTACACATCTACTGGCAGCAGCCAAGGCTCTAATCCCATTACATTGGCTTGGTCAATCCCCACCATTCTTTAAGGAGTGGGTATCAAAGGTGAACCAAATTTGCCAATTTGAGGAACTCACCAGCCTGGATAATAGAGCTAGAGACAGTTATCTAAAAATATGGTCCCCCTGGTGACAGTACCAGCCACAAAGCTTTCAGTACACTGCACGCAACCCAAACTCCCCCCTCCCATTGCGAGCCCTTCATAATGCCTACTATTGAAAGGACCAGACACCCACCCAGCTGTCCATCTTACTATTACCTACACACTCAACCCTACCTCCTAGTTTCTCCCTCCCTACCCCCTTACCCTAAATGTATAACTATACTTTGATGATCTTATGATACATTACTCACTTGAACATACTATTCAACTAATATAACTGTTTATTGGCGGGAATGTTGCATTCATGTTGCAAAGAGAATTTGCTGGCTGACATTGTCCATTGTTTCATTCTTTTAATAAAGAATTACAAAAAAAAAAAGAAAAAAAATTAAGCCCTCACAGAGCTCCATGGAAAAAAAAAATCTAAACGTTATGTGTCTTGGGATAGGGTGAGGGAAAAACATAATTAAAAAAAAAGTTTTTATTGTACAAAAGTAGTAAAACTTACGGTACATATATTTGGTATCACTGTAATTGTCTGACCCAGGGAGTAAAGGTAAAGTGTTATTTTTGCTAAAGATTGAATGTCACAAAATGTACAATGCAAAACACTGCCAAAAAAAATTACCTGTCCCTCAAAAAAAAAAACCCCTCATATGGCTACATTGACCGAAAAAACAAAAGTTATCGCTTTTGGAATGTGAAAATGAAAAAAATGAAAAACACCGCTTGGTCACCAAGGCCCAAAATGCATATAGTGGGTAGTGGTCAATTGTGTAGGTAAAATAATGTTGCATGGTTAGGCTTCTTTCACACGAGCAATACGGAATGAGGGATGGATCTGCAAAAAATACGGATGACACTTGGCCCCTAATAAAACTGTCCTATCCTTGTCCAGACAATAATAGGACATGTTCTATTTTTTTGCATAACGGACATATAGAATGCACACAGAGTAACTTCAGTTTCTTTGAGCAAAGAAGGGGGTGGCAGCTCTCACCTGTTGAAAATAACGACCATACAACAAACGAGCACGGACGATGCACCTGACGGCAACTGAGCATAAAGAAGGAAAAAGTCCAGCTCCAGCAGTGGATGGGATAGAATTCAATTCGATCTTTATTGAACGATTAAAATCTCCAAGTCATATTGACATCATTCATGCCAGTATTGTCAACGCGTTTCGGACCAGATAATATGTACAGTCCTTTTAGGAAGGACTGCACATATTATCTGGTCCGAAACGCGTTGACAATACTGGCATGAATGATGTCAATATGACTTGGAGATTTTAATCGCTTAATAAAGATCGAATTGAATTCTATCCCATCCACTGCTGGAGCTGGACTTTTTCCTTCTTCTGTTTTTTTGGGGACCCATTGAAGTGGATGGTTCCACGGTTCGCAAAAAAAAAAAAAGAACGGACACGGAAAGAAAATACCTTTGTGTGCATGAGCCCTAAGTATGTACAATTCCAGATGTCATTTCAATTTTGTAACTCTATATTATTTTTCTCAATAAAAACTATTGTTCGAAAAAAATAATAAATCAGTTTTGTCTGCGATTGTGTTCAGTGTTTCAGTTTTTTTTTATGTGGATGCAATCAGTTTTCGATGCATTTTTCACATGTGTGAAGAATAACACTCAGCATTTCCAAATACAGTATGCCAGTGGAAAGGGGTATTTGCAATTGTTTGTTAATTTACTGTACTGTAATGGTATACACTGGTATGTGATGACAAACCAAGTATGCTTAAGCATGAGACAAGCATGGCCAGAGTTAACAATCCTGGCCCAGCCCTCTCTGGAGCTTAGGGTGTGGGCTGACTCAACCCCCTATTTTGAAAAGATTCTAGATTCTAGGCAATGTGAGTATAGGCCTGAAAAGGCATGGATCAAACAGTATTTGTCGGGGGGCGTGGCCAGCTCGCTGATGGCGCCGGATGCTTAGAGCTTCCGCTCCTAGTACCCTACAACGGCTCTCACAGCGAACGTTTGGACGGTAATTGTGGCCCTTGAGGTACCTAAGGTGTGCTACTATCATGGGCAAGATCCGGAAATGGCAACTGCCGAAAAAGCTCACCGAATTCTTTGCGCAGACAGCGCCCGCCTGCCCGGTACAAGTAAGCGCTTTATCCCTGTCCCCGCCTGTGGCCTACTCCCCGGCTTCCTCCCCCGGAGTCTCTCTCAGAGCTGCTGCTTCACCCCAGTCTCCATCTCCTTCTCACCCGCTCACCACGGACTCTATGCGGTCCATGTTGGACTCCCTCCGATCGTCCATAAAGGAGGACTTCTCCAGCACTTTGAAAGAGCTGCGGCGCGAAATTCACAGCCTGGGAGATCGCACTGCGCATGTTGAGGGCAAGATGGCGGAATTTGCCGCCTCGCACAACTTGCTTATTGATGCGCACGAGGTGCTAGAAGAGGAGGTAAACGCCCTTAGAGCTAAACTTCAGGATATGGAAGATCGCCATAGGCGCAACAACGTGCGGATAAGAGGTGTACTGGAATCGGTGGGACCTGAAGGATTGGATCCTCTTCTTAAGGGACTGATCAAGGGGGCCTTGCCTGATGCCTCCGAAGCTGACCTTATAATAGATCGAATATACAGGGTTCCTAAACCTAAAAATCTGGATCCATCCATGCCTCGTGATGTCATTGCGAGGATCCACTTTTACTATATTAAGGATCAGTTCCTGCGGGTGTTGCGACAGAACCTGGCCCCGACGCCATCCTTTGCGGGGTTAGCAATATATCCTGATCTATCAGCGGCCACTATGGCCAAAAGAAGGAATTCTCTCAAGTAATGAAGATCCTACGAGAGCAACAAATCCGTTACCGGTGGGGTTTTCCTGTCAAGTTAATAGTATTGCACAAAGGCACCCAGCACCTCTGGAGCTCCCCCCAGGTGGCGGCTCTCACCCTGCATCAGTGGGGGCTACTACCGGACTTCCAGCATAAGCAGCTCAGTGATACTAACAAGCCGGATAGGATCTCTCCTGACTGGGAGACAACCTGAAGGATGTCCAGACCTGCTTCTCATCTCATGGAGGGGTACTGGGGATGGGGTCTGCTTGTGTGATTGATACTCACACTGTTACTCCCCCCCCCCCCCCGCCCTCCAAGGTCTGCTTTTCTACCACTACAGACCTCTATATTCAGCGCGGGTCTTACCCGCTATTGTTTGTATGTGTTTCAGCTGTATTTTGGTTCTTATGTTCTCTAATGTTTGTTTTTTGGCGTATTATGGTGAGCATCTTATTCCTCTTGGTCCTATGCTGCTGTGCCATGTCCCGTATGTGTTTTCAGCTACATTGTTGATATGCTACTATGGGGCTCAAGATCCTTTCTAACAATGTGAGGAGCCTAAATTCTCCCTTTAGACAATCACAGCTCTGGTCTGATGCTTTGAAGGCTCACTATGATGTTATATTGGTGCAAAAATCTCATTTGATGGAGAAGGGTCAGCATAGATGCGCACATAGGCTGGTCCCCCACATGTTCTTTTCCCCTTCGGTTAAAAGGTGCAGAGCTGGGGTGTTTATTGGGATCCGAGCCTCTGTAGCGTTTACTAAGCATGAATGTATAACAGATCCTCACGGCAAGTTTGTTATTTTGATCTGTACCATGGATGATGTTATTTGTACCATTGCATCAGTTTACGCACCCGATGTCAGACAGAAGTCCTTCCAAACACTATTTTGTCCTCTTTTAGCTTCAGTGTTTCCAGAGTCTAACAGATCCTCTGCTACCACGAGAGAGAGAGAGAGAGAGAGAGAGAAAGATAGAGAGAGAGAATAATTGGAAACATTTTCATGGCTACTGACTGAGTGATTCATCAAGGTAACCAGTACAAAGCATTACAGACTTTGCTGCTGCACCAAAGAAAAAATTTAAGATACACTATGCAACCCAGATTAGTGGATTCAATTTTAGTTAGGTTTACTATTATTGCCACAGGTGTATAAAATCTAGCACCTAGCCATACAATCTGTTTTTACATACATTTGTAAAAGAATGGCTCATTCTAAATAGCAATTTGATCAAGGTACTGTAATAAGATTCGTGAAATTTCTTCCCTCCTAGATATTCCACAATCAACTGTGAGTGGTATTATTGTAAAGTGGAAGTGTTTAGAAAGCACAACCTTGAACTACTCAGCCATGAAGTGCCAGACCACATACACTTACAGATCTGGGTTGCCAAATGTTGAGGTGCACAGTACATAAAAATCACCAACACTCTGCTGGCTCTATACCTGCAGAGCTACAAACCTCCTCTGGTTTAACATCAGCGTAAAAACTGTGCGCCAGGAGCTTTATGGCATGGCTGAGTAGCTGCATGCAAGCCTTACATCACCAAGCACAGGATGGAGTGGTGTACACCATGCCACTGTTCTGGTCCTGATGCAATAGTCAGGCTGAGTTGATGTACTGCTCCGAATCGATATTAGATATTAGGCGTACGCCGAGAGAAGAGAGAAATCACACACAGACTGTCACAGGGAAGTCAATGCCAGATGTTCTGTTTATTGTGTGTAGTACATGAGTTTATGTAGCAGGTAAAAAAGAGGAACTTAGTGACTTAGTTTATGTTATCTCATTTGTCACATTGTTAATGTTCTAACGGTCACAGACCACATTAGAATAGCTGAATCATTATGATTAGTAAGGTGTTAGCTTTTACTTCAGGGGCCGTTTTGTCAAACTGTTAGTTATTAGCAATTATACAAGCAAGTATACACTCATATATATGATTCCACAACAGTCCCCCCTTGTAGACTTGATTGTAGACTTTCCCTAAACCTAACGAATCCGCAGTGAATACCCTTCGTATCCTCTTCACCGACAGTGGCGACAACCTATCCCTTGTGGATAGGCTCCTGGTTAAGCGGACTTCTGGTAATACCCTGGGAATAATCTGTCCCTAGTTTTCATTTCTTGGGTCTTCTGTCCTTGGTGGAGGAGCTTCATCAGCGGGAAGTGGAGGCGGAGGAGGTGTCAGGACTGAAGGGATTACATCCACATCTGCTGTTCTAGCCATGTGCTCATAGAGGAGCATTATTGGTTCTTCAACATTCTTCTTTCTCTTGGTGATGCGGTTAATGCAAGAAACAACAAGTTTGATTAGTTCGTAACTTATCAATAATATTAGAGCTATCTGCAATATCCCCTGAATTATTCCCATTAGCCATCCTGCAATTCCTTTGAACCAGTTACTGGGATTAAGGAATGAGAAAGTGTCAGACCACCATGTTGATTTATCTGCTTTGTGTGCCTCTAACCATTGATCACGTATCTCACTTATCTTTTCCAAACCCACTTTTACTTGTAGATTACCTTGTGGATCAATATAGTGGCAACATGCGGTACCTATTATCTGACACATACCTCCTTCCTTTGCAGTCAAGTAGTCTAATACCAAAGTGTGTTGATTGGAGACTATAATGAGTTGGTTCTGAACAATATTAGATGTGTTCAAGAGTTTCATTATCTCCCAAATCTGATCATCTAGGTAGTCAGTGGCCATTACCAGTTTGTCATACATTTGCATAATCATGGGATAGATAAACAGGGTGCTAAAGATTTTGTTGGGAATACTCATTTCCACAAGATGGGGTTTCCCATTTGGTCTAGGAGTGTTATCTGCAGCTCTTTTGTATAAGGTGTGTTTGGGGATAGCATTGACATCTAGCTTCCCATGAGGCAGTATAAAGGTGGCTGGCGTGAGCCTAGCAATTGTACATAAACCCTTGAAGTTTGCAGGGAGCCATTTATATGCTTTATGTCCACATACCATGTATATGTTTTCTGGGATAGAGACCACTGTACTATTGGACAAGCTAGTGATCAATTTGGCTACTATGACACCTTCTGCTAGTCCCATACCCTTTTTCTGACCTTCCGTTGTCTTACTAGTTATCCCAGCTACCAGGTCACTTATAGTGCGGCGGCCGCAGGCTAGATCACCACCTGCTGTGGCATCTATACTGATGCACTGCACTGGGCTGTTGAGGTTGGAATCATTACAGCCTGATTTGTTATGGGGACTAAAAGTCATACCTTGGGTCTGCACCTGCAAACAGTGACAGTTTTTCCAGTTTGGAAAACAGGATACATTGCTCCACATGTAATCATTCCAGGGCATATTGCTATATTCAGCTGAGGGTCCTGATCTGTTTATCATTAGCCATGGGGACCCATCCCACGCTACTACAGTTAAGGAAGTTTTCTTGTTGCAATCTTTAGAACTGACCTCTTCTATACCTGAAAGGAAGATAGCTCTTTCCAGTTCTTTCAATTCTAGGAGGGTTAGGGGCACAGCTAAGTAAGGCATAGCTCTGGCATTTATTGGGCCATGTGTACATATCCAACAATTTCTTAGTGAAGAGATGGAGTCGGAACCACCCTCCTTCAGGCTCTCATACAACACCTGGTGATGTTTGACAAACTTATTGTCCCACCCGTCATCCTTCCCTGGGGGAAGTATGTATGCATTGGCGAGTGTTAATGGTGCCAACAGACAAAGGAAAATCATTTTATTAGCTCTGGATCTGGCGGGCGTCTTATCCTTTTGCAATGAGAGGCGTGAATCCAGGTGGATCTCCCTTCGAGCTTTACGGAAGTTGGTGTGGTCAGTAGTACTTGGTAAGGTCCCTCGAAACGTGGTTCCAGGGTACTTCTGACGTGTTTCTTGACCACCACCCACTCTCCTGGTTTCAGAGTGTGGCTTCCTTCTAGGGAGTCAGGATCTGGAATGGAAGAAGAGACTTGTGCATGGATGTTAGATAACTGTTTGCTCAAAGCTATCACATATTTTGCAATGGATTCATAATGCATTTGCAATTGTTGTGGGAAGTACAACCCCATCCGGGGTCCTGACCCAAACAATATCTCATGTGGAGTCCGCTTGTGGGGACGTTTTGGAGTGTGCCTGATTGCAAAGAGTGCTATTGGTAAACACTGGACCCAGTTGATCCCTGTCTCCCTAGTCATTTTCAACATTTTTGACTTTAATACCCCGTTCAGTCTCTCAACCTTGCCGCTACTTTGGGGTCTGTAGGGGGTGTGGAATGCCTGGTGTGACCCTACCATCTTCCAGACCTCTTGGGTTAGGTTAGCAGTGAATGCTGGGCCCTGATCACTCTCAATGACTTTAGGTACCCCATACCTACAGACAGTTTCCTGTATCAATTTCTTAGCAGTAGTTGTTGCTGTCTGATTCCTGACGGGGTAGGCTTCTGGCCACCCAGAGAACATGTCTACCACTACTAACACGTATTGAAACCCTTGGCACATTGGCATCTGGATGTGATCAATCTGGATCCTCTGGAAGGGGTATAAGGCTTTTGGGAGGCATCTTTTGGGTGTGGGCTCAGTTTTACCGGGATTGCATTGGGCACAGATCAGACATGACTGGACATATTTTACTAGAACAGGGGTGATTCCTGGGGCTACCCATATTTTATCAATGAGCTCTTTCATTATTGTCTTAGATTGGTGAGTGGGTCCATGGGCCACAGAGGCAATTAAGGGATAGAGTGCTCTGGGCAAGCACACCTTCTTCCCTTGTGTCCAGAGTCCGGAATCTTCTTCATGGGCTGACTCCTTCAGCCAGGTTTCCTTCTCTGAGAGAGTGGCTTGCTTCTGCATCTGTTTCAGTAGATCCCATGATACTTCTTGTTGTTTGTGATCCTCTTGTGTCAGCATGATTTTATCTGGCCGTGCTCTTTCCTCTTCCATTGCTGCCTTTTTGGCTGCTTGGTCAGCCAGAGCATTTCCTTTAGCCTCTGGTGTGTCAGCACCGGTATGTGCCTTTACTTTGATTACTGCCACTTCGGTAGGCAGGAGTACTGCAGCCATTAAAGCCTCTACTGCTGAAGCATGTTTAATTGGGGTTCTTGCGGCTGTAATGTAATCCCTAGCTTTCCATATTATCCCAAAGTCATGGACTACTCCAAAGGCATATCTGGAATCTGTATAGATGTTGGCAGTGGAGTCTTTTGCTATGAGGCAGGCCTCAGTAAGAGCCATGAGTTCAGCCTCTTGTGCTGACTGGTCTGGGCACAATTGCCTTGCACACAGCACTTCATACTCACTAGTAACTGCCATGCCTGTATGGAATTTCCCTTTGTCATCGGCATACCTTGAACCGTCCACAAAGAGTGTCCATTGTGGGTTTTGCAAAGGAGTGTCTTGTATTGATGGTGGTGTTCCCACTTCAGCTTTCATCATTGTAATGCAATCATGGTCTGGTTCCTCATTAGGAGAGTCAGTAGGTAGTGTTTCAATCAGTATGATTAGCCGTACCAGGCTCTATTAGTTTAAAAGGGTTGATCATGCTGAAAGATGATAAAATGTTGTACTGTAGATAATTATTTTTTATTTATAAAACCTTCCCTGGAGATGGTAAAAACACACACATTTCTTTCTCTTGATCCCTATATAATCAGTAAATCAGGGTGTGCACACTTTATAGTAGCTGAAATCAATGGGAATCAATTGACAATTAAATCTAGTAGTCTTTACAGTCCTCAGGAAGTGATAGAGCATAGCCCCCTCATCTAGACATAAGCAGAGATGCGTATAAAGCCATAGTGTACAGTGGTCTTTCAATATACATTTTTCAACTTACAATGGTCTTTCCTGGGCAAACATAAGTTGAAAGTAGAATTCACATGCAATGCCTCAGACTCCAACCAATCAGCATGGCCATTTCTCTGGTAAACCAGTATTGGTTATGTAGTAGCTTCTATTCACAGGACAGTGTGGTACTCCATATGCTGTACTGCTCTCTGTGCCATGTTGGGCTTCATTTTATTTTCCCGAAGAAGACTTCTCCACATCATAGAAAGTGATTTAGCGTCTAGCAGCTATTCCTGACTGTTACATGTAAGGAATTAACCATATCTCTCTTTGTTATGTGCATATTTTTCATAAATCGTCATTTTATCTTATCTTGGGATGATATTTTGAGGCTTTGGAACCAGCTACCAGTTTCCACAGAATTATGGAATAAAGTTACAATGGTTTCAACATACAGTGGTCACAGAACCAATTAATATTGTAACTTGAGCGACCATTGTACACTATTGCTTTACAACCTTGTAATTGAACAAGTTTTTCTAAAATTGAAAAATTAGACATAAGCTAAAGGCAGGAAATTTGATAGAGTAAAACAATCAACACCGCACCAACACCGCCACTCCAATTCTTTTTGTATATTTCTGCAGTGGTGATATGCCAGACCATACAGCCAATTAACAGCTGTTTTGCATGACATGTGTTTCATCCTGGCCCAGGATGACATAGCTTCTGTTTATACACTTCTATTGAAAAGAGCAGTTCACTACACTTGTCAATACTGTTAAGCCTGCGGGATTCTAATATTTCATGGACAAACTTATGTAAAAATTTTGGCCTACTAAAGTCTATGGCTATGTTGCCATTTACTGTATGTTGGAATATTTTACCAGTATAAAAACTGTACCTCTAATTGTGTGAATTCAGCCTAAGCTGTTAGTTAGTGTGCATTAGCCCTTCCACCTCACAAATTATGACTGTATTTATTCGGGTGAAAATAGAAACTCCAGCTTATGCGGCGCAAAAGGATTTTTATTTGGAATGCGGCATATCATACACGTCGTGACATTTTGGCCACAAGCAGGTCTTCATCAGACTGTGGTATACAAAATCAGAATAATAAGGTACATTAGATACATGAACATGAACCAGTGAAATCATCATATTACATCAGATAAGGATTTGTGTCCTGTGATAGTCGCGCACTTGTCATTACAGAGGCCAAGTGACATGGCTGAGTTCCGTACAGCGAAATGTGTGGCAATGTGACAATGGTGGCATTAAGGAAAAAAAATCAGGTACAAATATGGACAGAGAAAGCTAAACGGGCATGAGTACATACATATGCAGAGATCAATATAATGAGTCTGTACATTATAGTTATAACATAGTTATAACATTGAAAAATGACCTAAGAACCAGATTGTATGGAAGTAGCATACGTGTCCTAAGGCAAGAAGGATAAGGGTATCAATTAGGGTATTGTTTTTACTTTAATTCCTTCTACTGCATCATCACTATCTTATTATTTGTTTATTTTTCCAACTTTTTTGTCAACGTCTCATCCTCCGTTATTTGTTTTATCCCCACGTTCCCCCCCTTCCCATTTTCAGTGATAGACTACATTACTGCCTTGTGACACCTATACTGTATACCTTATATATATATATATATACCATTCATCCTACTGCTTAAATGGTCTGTACATTTATCCTACTGCCTAATGGTCCATACTAATATATGTTTCTAATATATGTTTCCTTTTTTCCACAGATGCCCTAGTTTCTGTACCCATATAGCCTGGTGTTGTTTGTATAATATCCTTTACATTGGTATAACAGTAGATATCACTTATAGTTCTCCACTTATTGTATAGGCTTCTATTCTTGTCCCGACGGCGCTGTGACAGGTGAGCGCTTGGACCATCTCTCGATCCTTTGGGCAAGACTTGGAGTGCTCTTTTTTCTCTCTGTGCCTGCGCGGCCCATATACTCCACAGGCACTAAGACTGGGGAGCGTCCAGGCCACCGCTCGACAATCAGAGCAAGGCTTGGAATGCTTCGTTGCCTATCTACTCATGCGCGGCGGCTGGAAGACTTCCGGCCCGCGCTTGTTAAAGAGGACACACTGCCGGCTTTCCTATAGGCGTACCTCTACTTACCAGTAGTGTTGAGCGAATAGTTCGAGCATCGTTCGGGTTCGTACCGAATTTTGGGTTGTCCGGGACCCGGACCCGAACCCGGACATTTTCAAAAAAGTTCGGGTTCGGGTTCGTCGTTCGGCATGTATTTTGGCGCATTTTGAAAGGCTGCAAAGCAGCCAATCAACATGCATCATACTACTTGCCCTAAGATGCCATCGCAGCCATGCCTACTATTGGCAAGGCTGTGATTGGCCAAGTGCAGCATGTGACTCAGCCTCTTTATAAGCTTGTGCGCACGTCGGGACGTGCTCACTCCCGATGTGAATAGAACAGGGATAGACGCAGCTGATGCTAGGGCGAGAATAGGCAGGGATAATTGAATAACTGGAAGCAAATTTCTCTCCTCCACCTGTGATTCATCTGAACAACTGCAGCTGAGCTGCTTTTTTGATAGGGATTGGCTATTTTTAGAGTGGCCAGAGTGATTTTCCATCCACATGTACCTGGGCTGACCGCCGGCCGCCATTTGCGACTTGTAGTGCTGCAGCAGAAGCTGCCACAGTGTGCATTCAAAGCTCCAAACAAGTCAGACATCTACACCTGGGATTCAGACCAATAGCGATTTAGCAGCACAGTCCAAGGCTATTTTTTTAAAGGTTGTGCAGACCATTTTGTGGCACATGTTACTGGGCTGATAGGCGGCGGCCATCTTGGGACTAGTGCTGCAGCACAATCTCTCCCAACGTCCATTAATCACTTGTAATAGTGGTCTGTGCCATAGAAATCCTACATCAGGGACTTGGGTGTGCTTGTGTCACCCCTACTAATACCAGTCCACCTGTAATCCATACAGTGAAAAGCCATAAAGTATTCCAGTGAGGGAATTTTTTTTATTTAAAAAAGGCCAAGTTAGTTTATCTGGCGTTCAATATACTAGATACAGTTAGGCCTGCGTTTCATACATCTGGAATTAGCAAATTAATGTGCTGGGGTTGGGAAAACATATATGTACCCATACTAGAATCTGTCAAGAAAGCGGTACTCACATATAACAGTCATTCCATCTGTAATCCATACAGTCAAAAGACTGAAAGTATTCCAGTGAGGGAATTTTTTTATTTAAAAAGGCCAAGTTAGTTTATCTGGCGTTCAATATACTAGATACAGTTAGGCCTGCGTTTCATACATCTGGAATTAGCAAATTAATGTGCTGGGGTTGGGAAAACATATATGTACCCATACTAGAATCTGTCAAAGAAAGCGGTACTCACATATAACAGTCATTCCATCTGTAATCCATACAGTCAAAAGACTGAAAGTATTCCAGTGAGGGAATTTTTTATTTAAAAAAGGCCAAGTTAGTTTATCTGGCGTTCAATATACTAGATACAGTTAGGCCTGCGTTTCATACATCTGGAATTAGCAAACTAATGTGCTGGGGTTGGGAAAACATATATGTACCCATACTAGAATCTGTCAAAGAAAGCGGTACTCACATATAACAGTCATTCCATCTGTAATCCATACAGTCAAAAGACTGAAAGTATTCCAGTGAGGGAATTTTTTTATTTAAAAAGGCCAAGTTAGTTTATCTGGCGTTCAATATACTAGATACAGTTAGGCCTGCGTTTCATACATCTGGAATTAGCAAACTAATGTGCTGGGGTTGGGAAAACATATATGTACCCATACTAGAATCTGTCAAAGAAAGCGGTACTCACATATAACAGTCATTCCATCTGTAATCCATACAGTCAAAAGACTGAAAGTATTCCAGTGAGGGAATTTTTTTATTTAAAAAGGCCAAGTTAGTTTATCTGGCGTTCAATATACTAGATACAGTTAGGCCTGCGTTTCATACATCTGGAATTAGCAAACTAATGTGCTGGGGTTGGGAAAACATATATGTACCCATACTAGAATCTGTCAAAGAAAGCGGTACTCACATATAACAGTCATTCCATCTGTAATCCATACAGTCAAAAGACTGAAAGTATTCCAGTGAGGGAATTTTTTATTTAAAAAGGCCAAGTTAGTTTATCTGGCGTTCAATATACTAGATACAGTTAGGCCTGCGTTTCATACATCTGGAATTAGCAAATTAATGTGCTGGGGTTGGGAAAACATATATGTACCCATACTAGAATCTGTCAAAGAAAGCGGTACTCACATATAACAGTCATTCCATCTGTAATCCATACAGTCAAAAGACTGAAAGTATTCCAGTGAGGGAATTTTTTTATTTAAAAAGGCCAAGTTAGTTTATCTGGCGTTCAATATACTAGATACAGTTAGGCCTGCGTTTCATACATCTGGAATTAGCAAACTAATGTGCTGGGGTTGGGAAAACATATATGTACCCATACTAGAATCTGTCAAAGAAAGCGGTACTCACATATAACAGTCATTCCATCTGTAATCCATACAGTCAAAAGACTGAAAGTATTCCAGTGAGGGAATTTTTTATTTAAAAAGGCCAAGTTAGTTTATCTGGCGTTCAATATACTAGATACAGTTAGGCCTGCGTTTCATACATCTGGAATTAGCAAATTAATGTGCTGGGGTTGGGAAAACATATATGTACCCATACTAGAATCTGTCAAAGAAAGCGGTACTCACATATAACAGTCATTCCATCTGTAATCCATACAGTCAAAAGACTGAAAGTATTCCAGTGAGGGAATTTTTTTATTTAAAAAGGCCAAGTTAGTTTATCTGGCGTTCAATATACTAGATACAGTTAGGCCTGCGTTTCATACATCTGGAATTAGCAAATTAATGTGCTGGGGTTGGGAAAACATATATGTACCCATACTAGAATCTGTCAAAGAAAGCGGTACTCACATATAACAGTCATTCCATCTGTAATCCATACAGTCAAAAGACTGAAAGTATTCCAGTGAGGGAATTTTTTTATTTAAAAAGGCCAAGTTAGTTTATCTGGCGTTCAATATACTAGATACAGTTAGGCCTGCGTTTCATACATCTGGAATTAGCAAATTAATGTGCTGGGGTTGGGAAAACATATATGTACCCATACTAGAATCTGTCAAAGAAAGCGGTACTCACATATAACAGTCATTCCATCTGTAATCCATACAGTCAAAAGACTGAAAGTATTCCAGTGAGGGAATTTTTTTATTTAAAAAGGCCAAGTTAGTTTATCTGGCGTTCAATATACTAGATACAGTTAGGCCTGCGTTTCATACATCTGGAATTAGCAAATTAATGTGCTGGGGTTGGGAAAACATATATGTACCCATACTAGAATCTGTCAAAGAAAGCGGTACTCACATATAACAGTCATTCCATCTGTAATCCATACAGTCAAAAGACTGAAAGTATTCCAGTGAGGAATTTTTTATTTAAAAAGGCCAAGTTAGTTTATCTGGCGTTCAATATACTAGATACAGTTAGGCCTGCGTTTCATACATCTGGAATTAGCAAACTAATGTGCTGGGGTTGGGAAAACATATATGTACCCATACTAGAATCTGTCAAAGAAAGCGGTACTCACATATAACAGTCATTCCATCTGTAATCCATACAGTCAAAAGACTGAAAGTATTCCAGTGAGGGAATTTTTTATTTAAAAAGGCCAAGTTAGTTTATCTGGCGTTCAATATACTAGATACAGTTAGGCCTGCGTTTCATACATCTGGAATTAGCAAACTAATGTGCTGGGGTTGGGAAAACATATATGTACCCATACTAGAATCTGTCAAAGAAAGCGGTACTCACATATAACAGTCATTCCATCTGTAATCCATACAGTCAAAAGACTGAAAGTATTCCAGTGAGGGAATTTTTTTATTTAAAAAAGGCCAAGTTAGTTTATCTGGCGTTCAATATACTAGATACAGTTAGGCCTGCGTTTCATACATCTGGAATTAGCAAACTAATGTGCTGGGGTTGGGAAAACATATATGTACCCATACTAGAATCTGTCAAAGAAAGCGGTACTCACATATAACAGTCATTCCATCTGTAATCCATACAGTCAAAAGACTGAAAGTATTCCAGTGAGGGAATTTTTTATTTAAAAAGGCCAAGTTAGTTTATCTGGCGTTCAATATACTAGATACAGTTAGGCCTGCGTTTCATACATCTGGAATTAGCAAATTAATGTGCTGGGGTTGGGAAAACATATATGTACCCATACTAGAATCTGTCAAAGAAAGCGGTACTCACATATAACAGTCATTCCATCTGTAATCCATACAGTCAAAAGACTGAAAGTATTCCAGTGAGGAATTTTTTTATTTAAAAAAGGCCAAGTTAGTTTATCTGGCGTTCAATATACTAGATACAGTTAGGCCTGCGTTTCATACATCTGGAATTAGCAAACTAATGTGCTGGGGTTGGGAAAACATATATGTACCCATACTAGAATCTGTCAAAGAAAGCGGTACTCACATATAACAGTCATTCCATCTGTAATCCATACAGTCAAAAGACTGAAAGTATTCCAGTGAGGGAATTTTTTTATTTAAAAAGGCCAAGTTAGTTTATCTGGCGTTCAATATACTAGATACAGTTAGGCCTGCGTTTCATACATCTGGAATTAGCAAACTAATGTGCTGGGGTTGGGAAAACATATATGTACCCATACTAGAATCTGTCAAGAAAGCGGTACTCACATATAACAGTCATTCCATCTGTAATCCATACAGTCAAAAGACTGAAAGTATTCCAGTGAGGGGATTTTGCTTATAAAAATAATATATTTCATTGTGGTGCGAGTTGAATCGCAACAATGAAGAAAAATACTATTAAGGGACGAGGGCGCGGTCGTGGTGGTGTCCGTGGAGCCTCTGTTGCTGGTAGAGGGCGTGGCCGTTCGGCTCAGGCGCACACAGTAGGGAACGAACTCCCTCAACTAGCCGGCAGAATGTACCGCAATATCTCGTGGGGCCCAATGCCGCTCTTAGGATGGTAAGGCCTGAGCAGGTACAGGCATTAGTCGATTGGGTGGCCGACAGTGCTTCCAGCACGTTCACCACATGGTCTTCCACCCAGTCTTCTGCGGAAAGCGCACAGGTGGCACCTGAAAACCAAGCCCATCAGTCTGTCACATCACCCCCAAGCATATCAGGGAAACGGTCTGAGCCACAAGTTATGCAGCAGTCTCTTCTTCTGTTTGAAGACTCTGCTTCCAGGGTTTCCCAGGGGCGTCCACCTAGCCCTTCCCCAGTGGAGGAAGACATACCATGCACTGACGCACAACCACTTATGTCTCCAGATGAAGAGGACATGGGAATACCACCACAGCAGAGTCACCGACTCTCTGATGATGACGAAACACAGGTGCCCACTGCCGCGTCTTTTTGCAGTGTGCAGACTGAACAGGAGGAGGTCAGGGAGGGAGACTGGGTGGAAGACGATGCAGAGGACGATGAGGTCTTAGACCCCACATGGACTGAAGGTCGTGGCGATGACTTTCACAGTTCAGAGGAAGAGGTAGTGGTGAGACCGAGACAACAGCGAAGCCAAAGAGGGAGCAGGGGGCCAAAGCAGACGAGCCGCCGCCCCCAGAGTTCGCCTGCTACTGGACATCGCCAACAGGGACCCAGCCCCACAAAGGCAGCTTCAAAGAGTTCCCTGGCATGGCACTTCTTTAAACAATGTCCTACCGACAAGACCCGAGTGACTTGCACGCTCTGCCATCAGAGCCTGAGGCGAGGCATTAACGTTCTGAACCTCAGCACAACCTGCATGACCAGGCATCTACATGCAAAGCATGAACTGCAGTGGGGTACACACCTTAAAAACCAGGCACTCGCTGAGGCTCCCCCTGCTCCCTCTACCGCTGCTGCCTCGGCTTCCGCCTCGAGAGGAATGTTGCCACCTGCCGAGCAGCAAACAGAGGATGTGCCACCGACACCACCACCACCGCCACCGTCAACTAGCGTCTCCACTATATCACACAGCAGCGTTCAGCTCTCAATATCTCAAACCTTAGAGAGGAAGCGCAAATTCCCCGAGTCACCCTCGAGCCCTTGGCCTGAACGCCAGCATTTCTAAACTGCTGGCCTTTGAAATGCTGTCATTCCGGCTGGTGGACACAGACAGCTTCAAACAGCTGATGGCCATGGCTGTCCCGCAGTATGTGGTTCCCAGCCGCCACTACTTCTCCAAGACAGCCGTGCCTTCCCTGCACATGCAAGTGTCCGATAAAATCAAGTGTGCACTGCGCAACGCCATTTGTGGCAAGGTCCACCTAACCACAGATACGTGGACCAGTAAGCACGGCCAGGGACGCTATATCTCACTAACTGCACACTGGATGAATGTAGTGGCGGCTGGGCCCCGCGGACAGTTCCTTGGCGCACGTCCTTCCGCCCCCTAGGATCGCAGGGCATCATTCTCTGCCTCCTGTAGCCTCCTCCTCCTACTCGGCTTCCTCCTCCACTGCTTCCACCAGCTCATCCGGTCAGCCACACACCTTCACCACCAACTTCAGCACAGCCGGGGTAAGCGTCAGCAGGCCATTCTGAAACTCATATGTTTGGGGACAGGCCCCACAGCGCAAAGGAGTTGTGGCGGGGTATTGAACAACAGACCGGCGAGTGGTTTCTGCCGGTGGGCCTCAAGCCAGGCCTGGTGGTATGCGATAATGGGCGAAATCTCGTGGCAGCTCTGGGACTAGCCGGTTTGGCGCACATCCCTTGCCTGGCGCATGTGCTGAACTTGGTGGTGCAGAGGTTCATTCACCACTACCCCAACATGTCAGAGCTGCTGCATAAAGTGCGGGCCGTCTGTGCGCGCTTCCGCCGTTCACATCCTGCCGCTGCTCGCCTGTCTGCGCTACAGCGGAACTTCGGCCTTCCCGCTCACCGCCTCATATGCGACGTGCCCACCCGGTGGAACTCCACCTTGCACATGCTGGAGAGACTGTGCGAGCAGCAGCAGGCCATAGTGGAGTTTCAGCTGCAGCACGCTTCGCGTCAGTCGTACTGCCGAACAGCACCACTTCACCACCAATGATTGGGCCTCCATGCGAGACCTGTGTGCCCTGCTGCGCTGTTTGAGTACTCCACCAACATGGCCAGTGGCGATGACACTGTTATCAGCGTTACAATACCACTTCTATGTCTCCTTGAGAAAACACTTAGGGCAATGATGTTAGAGGAGGTGGCCCAGGTGGAGGAGGAGGAGGAGGGATGAGGGCTCGTTCCTAACACTTTCGGGCCAGTCTGTTCGAATTGGCTCAGAGGGAGGTTTGTTTAAGCAGCAGAGGACAGGTTCACAGAGTCGCCAGCCAAGGCACTGTACTGGAGGACGAGGAGGATGAGGAGGAGGAGGTGGAGGGGACGAGGATGGCGCAAGTTCACAGCGGGGTGGCAGCCCAGGCCCATCACTGGTGCGTGGCTGGGGGATACGGTGGACGATGACGATACGCCTCCCACAGAGGACAGCTTGTCCTTACCCATGGGTAGCCTGGCCCACATGAGCGAATATATGCTCCAATGCCTGCGCAGCGACAGCAGAGTTGCCCACGTTTTAACGTGTGCAGACTACTGGGTGGCCACCCTGCTGGATCCCGGTATAAAGACAATGTGCCCACTTTAATTCCTGAACTGGAGCGCGACCGTAAGATGCTGCGAGTACAAGCGCACGCTGATAGAGCGCTCTTGAGAGCATTCCCACATGTCACAGGGAACAGGTGGAAGGTGAAGGCAGAGGAGTGGCAAGAGGTCGCCAACGCAGCTGTGTCACGGCCAGCTCATCTGAGGGCAGGGTTAGCATGGCAGAAATGTGGAAAAGTTTTGTCTCCACGCCACAGCTATCTGCACCGACACCTGATACGGAGCGTGTTAGCAGGAGGCAGCATTTCACTAACATGGTTGAACAGTATGTCTGCACACCCTCCACATCCTGACGGATGGTTCGGCCCCATTCAACTACTGGGTTTCGAAATTGTCCACGTGGCCAGAGTTAGCATGTTATGCCTTGGAGGTGCTTTCCTGCCCGGCGGCCAGCGTTTTATCTGAGCGCGTATTCAGCACGGCAGGGGCGTCGTACTGACAAGCGCAGCCGCCTGTCCACAGCCAACGTGGACAAGCTGACCTTCATAAAGATGAACCAGGCATGGATCCCACAGGACCTGTCCCTCCCTTGTGCAGAGTAGTCCTTATTAACTGCCTAAAACATGTCTTGTTGTGCTACGGGCCACTTCTTTATTTGATACAAATTTTATGAAACCCACAGTTGAATGAAACTCTTCTCTGTCTGGGCGCCGGGGCCTAACCAGATGAAAGTGGCCGGTTAAACTAACGGGTGACATGAAGCCATAAACTCTGCCATGCTACCTCTGTCTTCTGTCTGGGTGCTGAGGCCTAAGTCAAATAAAGCGGTCTTCTGCTGTGCTGGGGGATATGAAGCTAATCTCTGACCTCTCTCCTCTGTCTGGGTCCAAAGGCCTAAATCACTGAAAGAGGCCTTCTCCTGTGGTGTGTGATATGATGCCAGAATATGTGCTGTGGGGCCTCTCTCCTCTTCCTGGGTGCAGGGGTCAAATAAACTCAATGGTGGCTTCTCCTGTGGTGGCTGATATGATGCCAGAATATGTGCTGTGGTGCCTCTCTCCTCTGTCTGGGTGCAAGGGTCTAAAGTAACTGAAATGGTGGCTTCTCCTGTGGTGGCTGATATGATGCCAGAATATGTGCTGTGGTGCCTCTCTCCTCTTCCTGGGTGCAGGGGTCAAAGTAACTCAATGGTGGCTTCTCCTGTGGTGGCTGATATGATGCCAGAATATGTGCTGTGGTGCCTCTCTCCTCTGTCTGGGTCCAAAGGCCTAAATCACTGAAAGAGGCCTTCTCCTGTGGTGTGTGATATGATGCCTGAATATGTGCTGTGGTGCCTCTCTCCTCTTCCTGGGTGCGGGGTCAAAGTAACTCAATGGTGGCTTCTCCTGTGGTGGCTGATATGATGCCAGAATATGTGCTGTGGGGCCTCTCTCCTCTTCCTGGGTGCAGGGTCAAAGTAACTAAATGGTGGCTTCTCCTGTGGTGGTTGATATGATGCCTGATTCTCTGCTGTGAAACCTCTCTCCTCCATCTGGGTGTAGGGGTCAAAGTCTTTCAAAGTCGCCTTCTCCTGTGCTGATTGATATAAAGCTGATGGTTGTGCCATCTGACATGGTTGCCAGGGTCTGATTCAATGGGGGCCTACTCCTGTGGTGGGTGATCTAAATGCCTGATTCTCTGCTGTGAAACCTCTCTCCTCCGTCTGGGTGTAGGGGTCAAAGTCTTTCAAAGTCGCCTTCTCCTGTGCTGATTGATATGAAGCTGATGGTTGTGCCATCTGACATGGTTGCCGGGGTCCCATTAAATTGGGGCCTACTCCTGTGGTGGGTGATCTAAATGCCTGATTCTCTGCTTTGAAACCTCTCTCCTCCGTCCGGGTGTAGGGGTCAAAGTCTGTCAAAGTCGCCTTCTCCTGTGCTGATTGATATAAAGCTTATGCTTGTGCCATCTGACATGGTTGCCGGGGTCTGATTCAATGGTGGCCTACTCCTGTGGTGGGTGATCTAAATGCCTGATTCTCTGCTGTGTAACCTCTCTCCTCCGTCTGGGTGTAGGGGTCAAAGTAACTAAATGGTGGCCTACTCCTGTGGTGGGTGATATGATGCCAGAATATGTGCTGTGGGGCCTCTCTCCTCTTCCTGGGTGCAGGGGTCAAAGTAACTCAATGGTGGCTTCTCCTGTGGTGGCTGATATGATGCCAGAATATGTGCTGTGGTGCCTCTCTCCTCTGTCTGGGTCCAAAGGCCTAAATCACTGAAAGAGGCCTTCTCCTGTGGTGTGTGATATGATGCCTGAATATGTGCTGTGGTGCCTCTCTCCTCTTCCTGGAGTGCGGGGTCAAAGTAACTCAATGGTGGCTTCTCCTGTGGTGGCTGATATGATGCCAGAATATGTGCTGTGGGGCCTCTCTCCTCTTCCTGGGTGCAGGGGTCAAAGTAACTAAATGGTGGCTTCTCCTGTGGTGGTTGATATGATGCCTGATTCTCTGCTGTGAAACCTCTCTCCTCCATCTGGGTGTAGGGGTCAAAGTCTTTCAAAGTCGCCTTCTCCTGTGCTGATTGATATGAAGCTGATGGTTGTGCCATCTGACATGGTTGCCGGGGTCCCATTAAATTGGGGCCTACTCCTGTGGTGGGTGATCTAAATGCCTGATTCTCTGCTTTGAAACCTCTCTCCTCCGTCCGGGTGTAGGGGTCAAAGTCTGTCAAAGTCGCCTTCTCCTGTGCTGATTGATATAAAGCTTATGCTTGTGCCATCTGACATGGTTGCCGGGGTCTGATTCAATGGTGGCCTACTCCTGTGGTGGGTGATCTAAATGCCTGATTCTCTGCTGTGTAACCTCTCTCCTCCGTCTGGGTGTAGGGGTCAAAGTAACTAAATGGTGGCCTACTCCTGTGGTGGGTGATATGATGCCAGAATATGTGCTGTGGGGCCTCTCTCCTCTTCCTGGGTGCAGGGGTCAAAGTAACTCAATGGTGGCTTCTCCTGTGGTGGCTGATATGATGCCAGAATATGTGCTGTGGTGCCTCTCTCCTCTGTCTGGGTCCAAAGGCCTAAATCACTGAAAGAGGCCTTCTCCTGTGGTGTGTGATATGATGCCTGAATATGTGCTGTGGTGCCTCTCTCCTCTTCCTGGGTGCGGGGGTCAAAGTAACTCAATGGTGGCTTCTCCTGTGGTGGCTGATATGATGCCAGAATATGTGCTGTGGGGCCTCTCTCCTCTTCCTGGGTGCAGGGTCAAAGTAACTAAATGGTGGCTTCTCCTGTGGTGGTTGATATGATGCCTGATTCTCTGCTGTGAAACCTCTCTCCTCCATCTGGGTGTAGGGGTCAAAGTCTTTCAAAGTCGCCTTCTCCTGTGCTGATTGATATGAAGCTGATGGTTGTGCCATCTGACATGGTTGCCGGGGTCCCATTAAATTGGGGCCTACTCCTGTGGTGGGTGATCTAAATGCCTGATTCTCTGCTTTGAAACCTCTCTCCTCCGTCCGGGTGTAGGGGTCAAAGTCTGTCAAAGTCGCCTTCTCCTGTGCTGATTGATATAAAGCTTATGCTTGTGCCATCTGACATGGTTGCCGGGGTCTGATTCAATGGTGGCCTACTCCTGTAGTGGGTGATCTAAATGCCTGATTCTCTGCTGTGTAACCTCTCTCCTCCGTCTGGGTGTAGGGGTCAAAGTAACTAAATGGTGGCCTACTCCTGTGGTGGGTGATATGATGCCAGAATATGTGCTGTGGGGCCTCTCTCCTCTTCCTGGGTGCAGGGGTCAAAGTAACTCAATGGTGGCTTCTCCTGTGGTGGCTGATATGATGCCAGAATATGTGCTGTGGGGCCTCTCTCCTCTTCCTGGGTGCAGGGGTCAAAGTAACTAAATGGTGGCTTCTCCTGTGGTGGCTGATATGATGCCAGAATATGTGCTGTGGGGCCTCTCTCCTCTTCCTGGGTGCAGGGGTCAAAGTAACTAAATGGTGGCTTCTCCTGTGGTGGTTGATATGATGCCTGATTCTCTGCTGTGAAACCTCTCTCCTCCATCTGGGTGTAGGGGTCAAAGTCTTTCAAAGTCGCCTTCTCCTGTGCTGATTGATATAAAGCTGATGGTTGTGCCATCTGACATGGTTGCCAGGGTCTGATTCAATGGGGGCCTACTCCTGTGGTGGGTGATCTAAATGCCTGATTCTCTGCTGTGAAACCTCTCTCCTCCGTCTGGGTGTAGGGGTCAAAGTCTTTCAAAGTCGCCTTCTCCTGTGCTGATTGATATGAAGCTGATGGTTGTGCCATCTGACATGGTTGCCAGGGTCCCATTAAA
Organism: Bufotes viridis; assembly: GCA_033119425.1. NCBI lineage: Eukaryota > Metazoa > Chordata > Amphibia > Anura > Bufonidae > Bufotes > Bufotes viridis. The sequence goes on from JAKVIS010001041.1 coordinate 29,484, forward strand.
TTGGGGCCTACTCCTGTAGTTGGGTGATCTAAATGCCTGATTCTCTGCTTTGAAACCTCTCTCCTCCGTCCGGGTGTAGGGGTCAAAGTCTGTCAAAATCGCCTTCTCCTGTGCTGATTGATATAAAGCTTATGCTTGTGCCATCTGACATGGTTGCCGGGGTCTGATTCAATGGTGGCCTACTCCTGTGGTGGGTGATCTAAATGCCTGATTCTCTGCTGTGTAACCTCTCTCCTCCGTCTGGGTGTAGGGGTCAAAGTAACTAAATGGTGGCCTACTCCTGTGGTGGGTGATATGATGCCAGAATATGTGCTGTGGGGCCTCTCTCCTCTTCCTGGGTGCAGGGGTCAAAGTAACTCAATGGTGGCTTCTCCTGTGGTGGCTGATATGATGCCAGAATATGTGCTGTGGGGCCTCTCTCCTCTTCCTGGGTGCAGGGGTCAAAGTAACTAAATGGTGGCTTCTCCTGTGGTGGCTGATATGATGCCAGAATATGTGCTGTGGTGCCTCTCTCCTCTTCCTGGGTGCAGGGGTCAAAGTAACTAAATGGTGGCTTCTCCTGTGGTGGTTGATATGATGCCTGATTCTCTGCTGTGAAACCTCTCTCCTCCATCTGGGTGTAGGGGTCAAAGTCTTTCAAAGTCGCCTTCTCCTGTGCTGATTGATATAAAGCTGATGGTTGTGCCATCTGACATAGTTGCCAGGGTCTGATTCAATGGGGGCCTACTCCTGTGGTGGGTGATCTAAATGCCTGATTCTCTGCTGTGAAACCTCTCTCCTCCGTCTGGGTGTAGGGGTCAAAGTCTTTCAAAGTCGCCTTCTCCTGTGCTGATTGATATGAAGCTGATGGTTGTGCCATCTGACATGGTTGCCAGGGTCCCATTAAATTGGGGCCTACTCCTGTAGTGGGTGATCTAAATGCCTGATTCTCTGCTTTGAAACCTCTCTCCTCCGTCCGGGTGTAGGGGTCAAAGTCTGTCAAAGTCGCCTTCTCCTGTGCTGATTGATATAAAGCTTATGCTTGTGCCATCTGACATGGTTGCCGGGGTCTGATTCAATGGTGGCCTACTCCTGTGGTGGGTGATCTAAATGCCTGATTCTCTGCTGTGTAACCTCTCTCCTCCGTCTGGGTGTAGGGGTCAAAGTAACTAAATGGTGGCCTACTCCTGTGGTGGGTGATATGATGCCAGAATATGTGCTGTGGGGCCTCTCTCCTCTTCCTGGGTGCAGGGGTCAAAGTAACTCAATGGTGGCTTCTCCTGTGGTGGCTGATATGATGCCAGAATATGTGCTGTGGGGCCTCTCTCCTCTTCCTGGGTGCAGGGGTCAAAGTAACTAAATGGTGGCTTCTCCTGTGGTGGCTGATATGATGCCAGAATATGTGCTGTGGGGCCTCTCTCCTCTTCCTGGGTGCAGGGGTCAAAGTAACTAAATGGTGGCTTCTCCTGTGGTGGTTGATATGATGCCTGATTCTCTGCTGTGAAACCTCTCTCCTCCATCTGGGTGTAGGGGTCAAAGTCTTTCAAAGTCGCCTTCTCCTGTGCTGATTGATATAAAGCTGATGGTTGTGCCATCTGACATAGTTGCCAGGGTCTGATTCAATGGGGGCCTACTCCTGTGGTGGGTGATCTAAATGCCTGATTCTCTGCTGTGAAACCTCTCTCCTCCGTCTGGGTGTAGGGGTCAAAGTCTTTCAAAGTCGCCTTCTCCTGTGCTGATTGATATGAAGCTGATGGTTGTGCCATCTGACATGGTTGCCGGGGTCCCATTAAATTGGGGCCTACTCCTGTGGTGGGTGATCTAAATGCCTGATTCTCTGCTTTGAAACCTCTCTCCTCCGTCCGGGTGTAGGGGTCAAAGTCTGTCAAAAGTCGCCTTCTCCTGTGCTGATTGATATAAAGCTTATGCTTGTGCCATCTGACATGGTTGCCGGGGTCTGATTCAATGGTGGCCTACTCCTGTGGTGGGTGATCTAAATGCCTGATTCTCTGCTGTGTAACCTCTCTCCTCCGTCTGGGTGTAGGGGTCAAAGTAACTAAATGGTGGCCTACTCCTGTGGTGGGTGATATGATGCCAGAATATGTGCTGTGGGGCCTCTCTCCTCTTCCTGGGTGCAGGGGTCAAAGTAACTCAATGGTGGCTTCTCCTGTGGTGGCTGATATGATGCCAGAATATGTGCTGTGGTGCCTCTCTCCTCTGTCTGGGTCCAAAGGCCTAAATCACTGAAAGAGGCCTTCTCCTGTGGTGTGTGATATGATGCCTGAATATGTGCTGTGGTGCCTCTCTCCTCTTCCTGGGTGCGGGGGTCAAAGTAACTCAATGGTGGCTTCTCCTGTGGTGGCTGATATGATGCCAGAATATGTGCTGTGGGGCCTCTCTCCTCTTCCTGGGTGCAGGGGTCAAAGTAACTAAATGGTGGCTTCTCCTGTGGTGGTTGATATGATGCCTGATTCTCTGCTGTGAAACCTCTCTCCTCCATCTGGGTGTAGGGGTCAAAGTCTTTCAAAGTCGCCTTCTCCTGTGCTGATTGATATGAAGCTGATGGTTGTGCCATCTGACATGGTTGCCGGGGTCCCATTAAATTGGGGCCTACTCCTGTGGTGGGTGATCTAAATGCCTGATTCTCTGCTTTGAAACCTCTCTCCTCCGTCCGGGTGTAGGGGTCAAAGTCTGTCAAAAATCGCCTTCTCCTGTGCTGATTGATATAAAGCTTATGCTTGTGCCATCTGACATGGTTGCCGGGGTCTGATTCAATGGTGGCCTACTCCTGTGGTGGGTGATCTAAATGCCTGATTCTCTGCTGTGTAACCTCTCTCCTCCGTCTGGGTGTAGGGGTCAAAGTAACTAAATGGTGGCCTACTCCTGTGGTGGGTGATATGATGCCAGAATATGTGCTGTGGGGCCTCTCTCCTCTTCCTGGGTGCAGGGGTCAAAGTAACTCAATGGTGGCTTCTCCTGTGGTGGCTGATATGATGCCAGAATATGTGCTGTGGGGCCTCTCTCCTCTTCCTGGGTGCAGGGGTCAAAGTAACTAAATGGTGGCTTCTCCTGTGGTGGCTGATATGATGCCAGAATATGTGCTGTGGGGCCTCTCTCCTCTTCCTGGGTGCAGGGGTCAAAGTAACTAAATGGTGGCTTCTCCTGTGGTGGTTGATATGATGCCTGATTCTCTGCTGTGAAACCTCTCTCCTCCATCTGGGTGTAGGGGTCAAAGTCTTTCAAAGTCGCCTTCTCCTGTGCTGATTGATATAAAGCTGATGGTTGTGCCATCTGACATGGTTGCCAGGGTCTGATTCAATGGGGGCCTACTCCTGTGGTGGGTGATCTAAATGCCTGATTCTCTGCTGTGAAACCTCTCTCCTCCGTCTGGGTGTAGGGGTCAAAGTCTTTCAAAGTCGCCTTCTCCTGTGCTGATTGATATGAAGCTGATGGTTGTGCCATCTGACATGGTTGCCGGGGTCCCATTAAATTGGGGCCTACTCCTGTGGTGGGTGATCTAAATGCCTGATTCTCTGCTTTGAAACCTCTCTCCTCCGTCCGGGTGTAGGGGTCAAAGTCTGTCAAAATCGCCTTCTCCTGTGCTGATTGATATAAAGCTTATGCTTGTGCCATCTGACATGGTTGCCGGGGTCTGATTCAATGGTGGCCTACTCCTGTGGTGGGTGATCTAAATGCCTGATTCTCTGCTGTGTAACCTCTCTCCTCCGTCTGGGTGTAGGGGTCAAAGTAACTAAATGGTGGCCTACTCCTGTGGTGGGTGATATGATGCCAGAATATGTGCTGTGGGGCCTCTCTCCTCTTCCTGGGTGCAGGGGTCAAAAGTAACTCAATGGTGGCTTCTCCTGTGGTGGCTGATATGATGCCAGAATATGTGCTGTGGGGCCTCTCTCCTCTTCCTGGGTGCAGGGGTCAAAAGTAACTCAATGGTGGCTTCTCCTGTGGTGGCTGATATGATGCCAGAATATGTGCTGTGGGGCCTCTCTCCTCTTCCTGGGTGCAGGGGTCAAAGTAACTCAATGGTGGCTTCTCCTGTGGTGGCTGATATGATGCCAGAATATGTGCTGTGGGGCCTCTCTCCTCTTCCTGGGTGCAGGGGTCAAAGTAACTAAATGGTGGCTTCTCCTGTGGTGGTTGATATGATGCCTGATTCTCTGCTGTGAAACCTCTCTCCTCCATCTGGGTGTAGGGGTCAAAGTCTTTCAAAGTCGCCTTCTCCTGTGCTGATTGATATAAAGCTGATGGTTGTGCCATCTGACATGGTTGCCAGGGTCTGATTCAATGGGGGCCTACTCCTGTGGTGGGTGATCTAAATGCCTGATTCTCTGCTGTGAAACCTCTCTCCTCCGTCTGGGTGTAGGGGTCAAAGTCTTTCAAAGTCGCCTTCTCCTGTGCTGATTGATATGAAGCTGATGGTTGTGCCATCTGACATGGTTGCCGGGGTCCCATTAAGTGGGGCCTACTCCTGTGGTGGGTGATCTAAATGCCTGATTCTCTGCTTTGAAACCTCTCTCCTCCGTCCGGGTGTAGGGGTCAAAAGTCTGTCAAAGATCGCCTTCTCCTGTGCTGATTGATATAAAGCTTATGCTTGTGCCATCTGACATGGTTGCCGGGGTCTGATTCAATGGTGGCCTACTCCTGTGGTGGGTGATCTAAATGCCTGATTCTCTGCTGTGTAACCTCTCTCCTCCGTCTGGGTGTAGGGGTCAAAGTAACTAAATGGTGGCCTACTCCTGTGGTGGGTGATATGATGCCAGAATATGTGCTGTGGGGCCTCTCTCCTCTTCCTGGGTGCAGGGGTCAAAGTAACTCAATGGTGGCTTCTCCTGTGGTGGCTGATATGATGCCAGAATATGTGCTGTGGGGCCTCTCTCCTCTTCCTGGGTGCAGGGGTCAAAAGTAACTCAATGGTGGCTTCTCCTGTGGTGGCTGATATGATGCCAGAATATGTGCTGTGGTGCCTCTCTCCTCTTCCTGGGTGCAGGGGTCAAAGTAACTAAATGGTGGCTTCTCCTGTGGTGGTTGATATGATGCCTGATTCTCTGCTGTGAAACCTCTCTCCTCCATCTGGGTGTAGGGGTCAAAGTCTTTCAAAGTCGCCTTCTCCTGTGCTGATTGATATAAAGCTGATGGTTGTGCCATCTGACATAGTTACCAGGGTCTGATTCAATGGGGGCCTACTCCTGTGGTGGGTGATCTAAATGCCTGATTCTCTGCTGTGTAACCTCTCTCCTCCGTCTGGGTGTAGGGGTCAAAGTAACTAAATGGTGGCCTACTCCTGTGGTGGGTGATATGATGCCTGGTTCTCTGCTGTGGGACCTCTCTCCTTTGTCTGGGTGCTGTGGTCAAAATAATAGTAAGTGACCTTCTCCATTGGTGGGTGACTTGAAGCCCGATTCTGTGCTATGGGACCTCACTCCAATTAATATTGTTTAATTTTTATTTATTTTATGTTAACTCATCATTTCCCTATCTACATTTGTTTGCAGGGGATTTAACTACATTTTGCTGCCTTTTGCAGCCCTCTAGCCCTTTCCGGGTGTGTTTTACAGCCTTTTTAGTGCCCAAAAGTTCGGGTCCCCATTGACTTCTATGGGGTTCGGGTTCGGGATGAAGTTCGGGTCGAGTTCGGATCCCGAACCCGAACATTTTTCGAAAGTTCGGCCGAACTCGTCGAACCCGAACATCCAGGTGTTCGCTCAACTCTACTTACCAGCAGGCGTTCCTGCATATTCCACGCGGGCCAGTCACCCAAACAATCTCTCTAGCGGCACCAGGTACTGTAGCTATACTTACCTCTAGATACCATTTACCACTTACAAAGTCATAATATCTTTGGGCAGTCTTGATCTTACAATATACATTGCCAACATTAGTACCTGCACCCTGTATACTCACTATATTATATCCTTTATGTTCTGGGACACCATCTCATTTCTGCATGCCTTAGGACATGTATGCTACTTCCATACTACCTGGTTCTTAGGTCATTTTTCATTGTGTACATTTAAGATTGATTATACCATATTGTAAACCTATTGTCTCTTGGCTTCTACCATGTTATAACTATAATGTACAGACTCATTATATTGATGTTTGCATATGTATGTACTCACGCCCATTTAGCTTTCTCTGTCCATATTTGTACCTGATTTTTTTCCCTTAATGCCACCATTGTCGACACATTTCGCTGTACGGAACTCAGCCATGTCACTTGGCCTCTGTAATGACAAGTACGGGACTATCACTGGACATGAATCCTTATCTGATGTAATATGATGATTTCACTACCATAGTTGATGTTCATGTATCTAATGTACCTTTCTATTCTGATTTTGCATACCACAGTCTGATGAAGGCCTGCTTGTGGCCAAAACGTCACAACGTGTATGATATGCCGCATTCCAAATAAAAATCTTTTAGCGCCGCATATGCTAGAGTTTCTATTTTCATGACAAAACAGGGTGGGAACCCGAATACCAGCAGCTAAGAATTAGCACAGTACCACAAAGTTTTTTCTTCATCATAGTTTCCCTGATCTTGTGGAGCACCTGCCGTACCATGGCAAGTGGTACTTTATCCTTTTAACCGGAGGAAATCATAGAGATCCTATCCCAGGTCAACTACTAAGGGGATTTTCTGCAAACACCTCCCTCCGAATTCAAGGCACGAGACCTTGAGCAGAATGACGACAATTACTCAACTATGAGTTACACTGTGTGACCTTAGCTGAGTATCTGAAAGTAAAGAGTATCCCTTGGGGACTACACATACGCACGAGACCAACCTTCTTCAAAGAAAACCAAGAACTCTGTGAAAGTTTTGAGCAGATACTTAACAAGTGCTCTTTTGACCTGATGACTTTGACGTTATCATACTTACAAGATGCAATCAGCAAAACAAGGACAGAGATCAATGTAATTGAGGAACAACTTAAAGCCATTATACCCCTAGAGGAATACAATCAACTGAAAGAAAAAATATCTTCATCTCTAGCACAACATCGCAAAGAAGTAGAAACCATGAAAAGGCACGTTTCTTTGAGATACAGAAGATTATAGACAAAATAGGGTCTACAGGTGGCTGGATCCCCCAGGTGCTCTTTCCAACTATACCAGCAGACACTCGTCTTCAAGGGAATCAGCACAATCCGGTTCAAGTAGCGATACTCATCTCAAATACAGATCTGATGAACAACAACGACGAGGCAGAGGCAGGAGGGGATAAAGAGGAGGAACCAACACCACGATACGCGGAGCATCCAACATCACAACCAGATCACAGGTACAATTCCTAGTGATTAATATATATTCACACACATTGGGACCTGCTGAATTGTCTTTGCTGGAGAAAGGACTTTCCTACTGTCCATCTAGTCAGTTGGACACGTTCCAACTAGATTTAGAACTACAGACACTGTATAGGAACATCCACCTTAAAGTTCATTTTTATGGTAGCCCCTCTAATATAACCAGGGATACTACATCAAAACCAGTAGTCACTATCTGTGACTTTGGTCTGCGTAACAAAAGCCACTTCACATCTCCAAAAACTCAACCCGCTATTGAAACCTTTATCTCATTGGTCCAAAAGGACATGACCCAATTTAAGAAAGACTTACTTCTGGGCAAATACAAATTCCCACATAATTTAAATAATACGGAAAGACAAGCTCTTTCGACTCTCTTGAAGAAGAAAGATCTTGTTTTCAAACCAGCAGATAAGGGAGGAGCGTTAGCAGTCATGGATAAGCAGAAATACATAGACAAAATATATCGTCAACTTGACGATCAGACTGTTTATTCAAAATTACCCAACTAAACAGATCTCTGATAAGGTTCAACGGGTATTAAGACATTACCACACACTCGGGGTGATTGACAACTCAGTGGTTACCTTTCTAACTAAATCCAATCCTACTATACCTGTTATATATACGTTACCCAAAGTGCACAAAAATCTTCATAACCCTCCTGGCTGACCGATAGAGGCTTCCACTGATTCAATTCTTTCTCCACTGTCTATTCTTCTGGAAAAGATCTTGACTTCCATCATCAAGAATACCAAATCCTTTCTGTTAGACACCTCTGCCTTTTTAACACTACTTAACAGCCTACCTCTATTGTCCCCTGACACCTTTCTTGTGACACGGGATGTCACCAGTTTATATACATCCATCCAACATCAGAAAGGCCTTACGGCAGTCCGCAAACTACTACCTTCACAAAACTTAAAGCTTCACCCAGGGGCGTACATAGAAATCACTGGGCCCCATAGCAAGAATTTGAATTGGGCCCCTAACTCCGCCCACTACCCACACCTGGCCCATCCCACCTGACCTGGCTCCGCCCCAACACACCCCTATTTGCCACAGAAAAAAAATGTATACATACGTTCAAACCTATTCGTACTGACCCAGAGAATAAAGGGCATGGGTTAGTTTCGAGTTTTCAGTCCAATGTAAAACCACAGATAACACTAGTACAGATCACGTGGTAGTGTTACCTGCAGTCCTATGTAAAACCACAGATAACACTAGTGTAGATCACGTGGTAGTGTTACCTGCAGTCCTATGTAAAACCACAGATGACATTAGTGTAGATCACGTGGTAGTGTTACCTGCAGTCCTATGTAAAACCATAGATGACACTAGTGTAGATCATGTGGTAGTGTTACCTGCGTCCTTAGTGTGCCTCCCTGTGTCTTTCCCACGGACTCCATGCTGGCGGCGCTGCCTCCTCTTCCATCTTCTTCTTCCCCCGCACAGAATGTCCTGATACAGCTGCGTCAAGACATAGGAACATGTGGGCATGGTGATGGTGATACACAGGGAGAGACACACACACCCATACACAATAAATTTGATCACATCACCGCTCCTGCCTGTCTGTTATGGGCTATGTCAGGCTTTAGCAGAGTGGGCACAGGACAGTGGACACAGGGCACAATATGTATGCGAGCACAGCTGGACCAGCGCCGGGCAGGAGCATGCATACACATTGCTCCTCCTGCCTGTGTCCTCTGTGCTAAAGCCGGACGTAGACCATCCTCCACATCCTAACCCCTTTGCTACTAGAGCCATTTTGTCATCACTTCTCTTACCCCGAATAGTTGCAGTACAACTGTACGCCACTGCCCAAAACCCTTTAACTCCTTGCTGTTGATGCTGAGTGGCTATGTACACCCTCAGCATCAGCGCAAGGAGTTAACGGGGTTATCCTATGAGGAGGAGGAAACCACACTGTCCTCTATGAGCCCCCTCAACCCATAATGCCCCTCAAAATGTTCAGGACAGTGTGCTTGCCTCCTTCTCTTCCCCTCTGGGCATTTTGGTGGGCACTTGGAGGACTCATAGAGGACTCAGGGGGGGAGGCTCATAGAGGACAGGTTGCTTTCCTCCTACTCCACCCCCCCCCCTTGGGCATTTTGGGGGCATATTACGGGTTGGGGGATTCAAGGTGGGGAGGCTCATAGAGGACTGGTAGCTTTGTGGGGGGGAGGGGGGACTCAAGGATGGGGGGAGTATCATAGAAGACAGTGTGCTGTCCTCCTACTCCCCCCTTCTCCTGGGCATTTTAGGGGACATTAGGGGTTAGAACTTGGAGGGGTTCATAGAGGACTCGGGGGGGGAAGGGGGCTAATAGAGGACAGTGTGCTCACCCCCCTGGGCATTTTGGGGGCTTATAGAGGACTCAGGGCAGGGGTAGGCTCATAGAGGACAAAGTAAGAGGAAAGCACACTGTCCTCTACGAGTCCTCTTGACTTGCAGGCAGATCCCATTTACTGTGCTCACTGTCTGGCTGCTGGGCTGGATTGAAGGTCTGCACTGCCACTCTGCCGTCCATGAAGGATTCCTGAGGCCGGATGCAGCATGTGACACACAGACTAATACACACTGGCCAATCAGCAGCTGCCTCTTTTTGCTGATTTGCGCTGAATGGCCAGTGAGAAGAACTCCTAAGCAACTGAAGCAGCCGGATCAATAAGGTCAGTGAGAGCAAACAAGGAGGAGGTGGAGGGGGGCGGAGGGAGGAAGGGCTGCGAGTAGAAGAACTTAACTATTTATAGGCACTCACTGCTGGCTGACTGCTCGCACAGTAGATAGAGAGGGGGCGGGGCTAGCCAGAGGGGGCGGGGCTTCCCTGCGCTCCGGGCCCACCTGTGCGGCGGGCCCCATAGCAGTGGCGTGGTCTGCCTATATGGGCGGTACGCCACTGGCTTCACCTGGTTAATCTCTATATGGACTTGCTTGAATAAGTTTTGCAAAAAAATTTCTTCCTATTCCAGGACGACTTCTACTTACAAAAACAGGGTACCCCGATGGGGTCCAATGTGACACCTCCTTATGCAAACTGCTACATGTCAGATTTCAAGGAGACACATATATACCCACATGCAGACTTGCATAAAGCCTTAATATGGAAGCGTTATATAGATGACATTCTCCTTACTACATTTTCATACATTCCTGAACTCTGTTGATCCTGAACTACAGTTTACCATTCATTATCATACTGACATGATCAATTTCCTTGACACCATGGTCACCAAACAACCGAATGGCACCCTTACCATAGACTTATACAGAAAACCCACCGACCGGAACAACTACACTTCTCTAGTTTCCATTCCTCAAATACAAAGAAGTCACTCCCATACTTCCAACTTGAACGTGTACGCCGCATAGTTAATATGGATCCTCTACGTCAGACCAGACTAACAGAAATGAAACAACGCGGAGCGGGGTTATCCGCCACATCTCCTTCACAACCTAGACCAGGGGTGCACAACCTTTTTTGGTCTGAGGGCCGCATTGTCACAACGCTTTATTTCAAGGGGCCGCAAAAAAAAAATAATATGTTGATTGGTGCTCATTTGCATCAGCCTATTACACAGGCCAATGTAAAGTGACTGGGGAGGAATGATCGCTATTGCAGTCATTTCTCCTTCATTTAGTTAAATTAATTATCAGTAGCACATCCCTGATAACACAGAGAGATGTGCGGCGCGATTATACCGCCACTTATCATGAATGAGCGTTCCTATGAACACTTGTTCCCAGTAATTGAGCATGGCCTCTGAAACTGAAGAGTTAGGACCCTTGCAGACGAGCATTTGTCACAGAGCGAGTCTGTAACGCAGCACCCGGCCGGAACTCCCAGCGCTGCCGGGGGTCACATAGCATTATATTTATTTATGATGCTATGTAACCCTTACAGTTCTGGTATGTATTGGATAAGACTGACATAATGCTGCCAGCGTTAATCCAATACATTCCAGAACTATAAATCAATATAATGCTATGTGACCCGGCAGTGCTGGAAGTTTAGGCCGGGTGCTGCGTTGCAGACTCGCTCTGTGACAAATGCTCGTCTGCAAAGTGGCCTTATACTTACCTGCTCCCTACGCTGTTTTTACTTGGCAGTGCATGGCCATGGTCACTTGTACCTCTCCAACCAGTCACTGGCTTCAGCGGTGATGTGGCCACAAGCAGCGTGTCACTGCTGTGGTCAGTCATTGACTGGAGCCGTGTATGTGACCATGCCGTGCGCTGACAGGTGTAAAAGTGCAGGAACCAGAAGATGGAGGCAGAGGGGGCCAGGGCAGCCTGAAAAAGGTAAGTATGAATCCTCTGTTTCAGGGGCCATGCTGCAGGAATGTGTTAAAAGTCATTTTTACAGGAAACGTGGTAACATTTCCTTCCTACCTCCTATTCATAAATGAGCGTTTTCCTAAACTGCAGAGGTTGCCGCTCATTAATTATTACCACCTCCTGCCCCCCAGTTACAGGCGCCATGTAAAAACCAGTAAGCACTTTCTAATGGAGAAAGTGCTTATTGGTTAACACTTTAATAACCAGGCCTGAACTAACACTTTTTTTGTGATTTAGCGCACGTGGTGGTTCAAATAGTTGTAACTTTTTTATGTGTTCGGACTGTCAAAATAATTTTTGCAATAATTTTTCACTTGAGACATAGGGCCAGATCCTGCAGCTCTGCACTCCTCTGCCCCCAAGCATGGGATTAAGGGATTATGGGATTAAAAAATCCCATATTACCTTGTACACGTCGTCCAAAGAACTTAAGGTACTTGTTGGTGAAGACCGGCGTAGGCCCCTCCAGATTTACCGCCAGACAGATTTTTCTACATAAACAAAAGACAGGTACGTTCCCTTGTATACACTGCCTTCAATTCTCTAGCGTGTTGAAAGGGTCTAACTTCCACCATCCATTATCTGGTAAAAGCTATCCCATTTGAGGTTACTTTACATGCGACTCCACAGGGTATATCTACTCAAATGTCCGTGCGGTAATGTATATGTAACCCTGTGAAGTGACACAGGCTGCATTATCTGAAATGCCCAGTAGATGGCAGATGGACTCAGTATGCTGTTAATAAAACATTGAGCATTGATCACATGACCGGCTGAAATCAGTCACATGGATTGTGGCATCATCGCAGGTCCTGTTAGGATACTTCCAGCACAGCTCTGAGGAAGGAGGTCCTGGAAGATCTTCTGGAAGTTATGACATGCTCAGCCAGAGAGAGGACATGTGTCCAGTTGTGTGAGACTGCAGCCCAGAGATAGAACCTTGCTGAGAGAACTTGCTTCACCCAAGATCACACCTGCTGAGAGAGGGACCTGCTGGCAAAGACAAGCATTGAGTCCAGACGTCTGGTGAATCCAGTAAGAGGAGACTGCTGCTGACTGACCTGGTTAATTGTGTTGTGAGGGTAAGTCAAACCTCTCCCTGTATCACCACAGGGCACCTGTCTCCTCACTCACAGTAAAGACTCTGAGGTCCAGTGACGGACATTACACAGCTCAGGCTGCTTCAGTGACCCTGCGGAGCAGGACTTATAAGAGCCCCAACTCTTCTATGTGCACCAACGGCCACTAGGGCGAAGATAAGGGGGTGGGATGCAGGTGTGCTGGTGGGTGGGTGAG